>CAODLS011679748.1:0-13350 GCA_948243855.1 Flueggea neowawraea | reverse complement strand
TTCTTGCCAGCGAGATCAGCCACCGACGAGTGGGACTTGACTGGTGTGGCAGCTTGGATTGTCAAGTGAGTGAATAGCAGCTTTAGACACATTGGTTGTGTCTCAAAATCTATTTACTAGTTTTTAATGTGTTGGATGATATATGAAAATGGACTAATCTAAAGGATTGGCTGAGATAAAATTGGTTATTTGTGTAATAATCGGTTTTGGTTTTGAATTGATATATATGTATTATATATCTTTGATATGATTTGAAATGCTGGATTGCATGATATGATTTTGTATTATACGATAGTACGTTTTGGTTTTCGATATGAGGACACATGTGCTACTAGGTATGTAGCCTTTGGTGTACCAATGTTTGATATAGCCCAGCTATCAGGGTTGTCGGTAACCATGTTGCCCCAATCAGGCACATGATTTGCTTATGATAGAGGCAGGTCCTCATCACTATGGCTGGTCCACACATTTCGTGATATTTGGCAGAGTCTATATCACGCTTGCTTAGTCCTATATCACTTGTATATGTTTTGACATGAAAATATGGATTTAAAATCTTAAATGATTTTAATAAGCCTTCGTGCATGTTGTTTGTTGTGATTGCAAATGGTTTCAAAATAGATTTTTGAAAGGCTATTATTGTATAGCGTGTATATTTATATACTATTGAATACTGCTTGTGGTATTTGCGAATTGTCTTCAAAACAGACTCTGTGAGACACGTATGAGGCGCTCTGGAGTGTTATTCCTTACTGGAATTCAACCCTATTTTATTTTCTGTTGTGGATGATTCTATCATCCAGGTGCACAGATTTTGGCTTTGGAATACATTTTGCATCTCGGACACCGTGAGGAGACATTTTGGCTAGTGATGCCTATTGTTCGAGCTTCTTTTATTTTGTAGAGCTCCATACCAGATTACTGTAGGGTGTTGGCTTGTATGTATATTCTGATATATTTACTGTATTTGGTTTACCACAGTATAATATTTGTATACATTTGGTATATCTATATATATTTAGTTATATATAAATTATTTTAAATTATAAAATGTTTTTCCAATAAATGTTTTCGAAATTAAATGATGGCTAGCAATTCTGATTCTTTGGAAGGCTTGTGCGGGATGGGTCGGGCCTCCATAGACGATCCGCCTCGTACGCCGGTCATGATCCAGGGAATGGGTCATGACAAAAGAGATGCAAGATGGAAATGACCCAAGAGAACTCAGGAAAAGAGGAGGAAAATGAAGGAAAAAGTGCAATAGGAAGCACCACGGTTGTGGCATGCAAATTTGGAGCATTTTGGGTGGTAGAAAAGTGCCACGGTCGTGGCACTCAAGCACCACATCCATTGCACGTAAATGTGATGCTGAAATGTGGCTAAAAAAGTGCAACGGCAATGGTACTCAAGCACCACATCGTGTTAGCCTAGAAATCAAGGAAAAAGTCAATTTCTAGAAGGACAAACAAGTGGGGACAAAAGGCACTTTTTGTTGGGTTTCTTATGCGAATAAACAACATCAAACGCAGTGAAAATACAACAACATCACAAAAGAAACATCCAGGAACACTGTATGAAATCATAATTAATAAAAGGAGGCCGAACATGTTTACCTGTCAGCCTTGCCCAATTGGTTTCCTCTAAAACAAGGTGTTGCCGAATTGTCTTTCTTTCCTCCTTCCTTTGTACTGAATTGCAATTGACCTAGGACTGCCAAAGGATGACTCCCCTCTACTCTCACACACACAAGATCGTTGGTTAGGCTACGTGTGCTAGCACTAAAAGAAAACCCTTTTCTTGCCTTGAGAAATTCAGAATTTTAAGAGATGAAGCAAAACAGATTTTTCTCTCTCTTTTTTGTTTGGTGGCCGAACCTTAGCAAACTCTAGTGAGTGAGAGAATCAAATTCTCTTCCTTTTATTATTAGGGTTTCGGGTAGAAAGGAAAGAGAGAAAACCCTAGCCGAATTTGGAGTGTGCAAGAATCACATTCTCTTTCCTCCAAATTAGGGTTTCAGCTAAGGAAAGACAATGAGAGAAAATAGGAGTGTTTCTCAACCCTAATCCTAGCCGAATTTCTCCAAGCATAAGTGAGAGAATCAAATCCTCCTATTTAGCTTTTAGGGTTTCGGCCAAGGAAGGGAGATACCCTAGCCAAAATCTTCTCTTCATTTTCTTTCGTTTTAAAGTAATTAATTAAATCTTATTAATTAATCACTCTTCCTAATTATTTCTCCATAAGGTCGAATTCTTAATCCTCCTCGATGGGTGTGCCGAATTCATATTAGGCCCATTTAATTATTTTTTAAATCATTAACATAAATTAATGGTCTGGCAAGAAAAATATTCGTAGCACTAACCTAGATCTTTATGGTGTGCGATCTTGTAGGTTCATTCAATGTTGGCAATGTGCCTAAAGTTAATTTAAAAACCCATAAATCATAATTTGTCTCTAGCAAGACATTATGATTACCCAAATTAAAATGAATGTCAATTACGAATCAACATAACCTAATTACAACCTTATACAACCCTTTGTCATTCGATATCTGAATTAGCATAAAACATGGAACCAGTCACCTTTAATTATGCTAAAACATTTCCTTGATCTATTAATGATCCTGACTAAGTCAAAACACTTGTTAATTGCTTGCTTTATTAACCCTAGGGATACTTATCACCCAAGAATCCATTGTGATTTCAGCTCGAAGGATTCAAATATAAGCGTTGTATGAGAAATACTTATGACCTTTCAACCATGTAGTATTCTCATAAGCGGATCGATCCAAAACACTGTTCTCTAACATGTTCTATGTTCTCTGATTAATATCTCATATCCTATGACCAGTAAAACATGATCATCTCACAGAGTACATACTAGTCTTGGTTTATTGCCATTCCTATGACAACAATCGACTAGGAATATTTAGAATAATATTCTTTTATGCTTCAATGTTTTACTATCTAAATCACATATTTGATAACTTAAAAAGAATCACTATTTATGGATGTTTTATCAAATTAAACATGCACAAGAATAATAATGAGATAAAATAATGCCTCATATTATATATATATATATATATATATATACAATGCATTGGGGCTAGGGCTTACACTAACACTTTTAATGGAAATTTTTTAGAGAAGTTTTGTTGGGTTTTGAGGTCATGTAAAGGGGTATCCCTACTCCTCAAACTTAATCTTTTAGGCATTCTTGGATACTCCTAGAATCATTCTCTTTTGTCTTTCAAATTTTAGATAGAAAATTTCTAGGTTTTAGTTTAAGAACAAGAGGAAGGATTTGAAGATTGGGGATTTCTCTTTCAAAGTGACATTGAAGAGGGGTTCTTGGCTTCCATCTTTTCTATTTATCTTCATCCATTTTAGCTTAGTTACAATGTTTTCTTTATATTTCTATTTTTGCTTTATGTTAATTATGGTAGCTTAAATCTCTTGTTGGGACTTCGAGATGTAAGCTATTGGTGACTATTTGCCATGATTATAAATGTGTATTGTGTTTTATGTTCAATATTTGAAGATTGATTAATAGGTCTTGTGATTTATGTTCTTTAATTGATGCTTGCCCTTGGATTTGATTTAATAACTTGTTTCAATTGATTATTATTGAGCTTGATCACCTTAATGATAGTTTTGATAAGCATAGTTGATGGATTGAAAGTTGAAGGCTAGGTGAGGTCCACAAGCATTAAACTTACATGATTTAGGATAAATATATTATATGCATGTGAGGTGTTCGATGAAATTTCTCAATGTATTAATGAGCCTAATTTAGCTAGTTGAGGTCAAAAGGACCATTCTAATGAATTTAGGCATTGCTTAAATGACCTTGAAAGAGGCTTTAAGTGACTTTTGAGGAGAGAACACTCAATCTCAAAATCCCATTCATATAGCAAATAGGAATCTTTAGTTGAAATCTTGAAGGTCCTAAGGCTTTATTAATTGTTTGATTTATCACTTGTTAATTGCTTGCTTTATTAACCCTAGGGATACTCCCAAGGTAAAATTACATCGATTCTTGTACACCTACGAGACACCAACCAAGTTTTTTGCGTCGTTGTTGGGAACAACGTTCTAATTGTGATCTTGTCTTTTCTTTTTGCTTAATTATTTGGTTTCCTTTGCAATTGTAGGTTTTTATGCTTTTAATATGCACTAGGAGCTTAGAGAATCAAGAGGTTATCCATTTGATTCTGAAAATACAGAGGGTTTTAATGGCAAATCATGTTAATCAAAGAAGGGCAAGGATGGAAGGGAGGCCTAGACCTTAAGGTGGAGTTTAGGAGCCTAGAATTGAGAAAGTTCAAGGACGAAATGGGAACCATTTCTTGGGTCACATGAATATGAGAGAGATACAAAGACACCTATTGGTACTTCGCCTTCTTGCATTTGTTTGAGCTCGCCGGCTAGAAATTATGAATTAAAGATTATACATTTTGGTATGTTGCCATTATACAATGGTTTTCCATCGGAGGATCCAATTTCATTCTTAAGAGAGTTCTACCCTACCATCCAAACCTTTCCTCTTCAAGGATTGACTGAAAATGAGTTAAGGATGATGTGTTTTCCCTATACATTGAAAGATAGAGCGAAAACGTGGTTGATCAACTTACCGGAAGGGTCACCTGGCACTTTGGAGGAGATCTATATGAAATTAATGATGAAAATTATTCTCCTTAAAAGATGGTGGAGTTGAGAAACAAAGTATGCTCATTTTCTCAATTGGAAGGCGAGTCGTTCCATGAAGCTTGGGAGTGTTTCAAGATGTTGTTAAGCCAATGCCCCCACCACCAATTCTCTTTGGCATTACTCACCCAATTCTTCTATGATGGGCTCATAATGCATGGACAAACACTTATGGATATGGCGGCTGGTGGTTACTTTGGATACAAGAACACCGAAGACGTGTATGATTTTTATAACATGTTGGCCACCAACTCCCAACAAAAAGTGGTTAGGGGAAGAGGAGTAGGTATACATGAGGTAAACACTTTAAATTCTCTTGATTTGGCTTCAAAAGTTGATGAATTGTCTAGGAAGATGAATCTGTTGTTGAATGCCAATGCCTTAGTCAAGGAACAATGTAGTTTTTATGGAGTGTTGGGACATAATGATATGACTATGACTTGTGAACTATGTAAGGGGATTCCCAAATGCTCAACCTATGAATGACTCATTTTCAAACATTTACAATCCAAGTTGGAGAAACCACCCAAATTATTCTTGGAAAGATCCAAACATCAACACCAACCAACCTAAACCTATGGGATTCTTGGGATACATACCTAGGCCGCCACCACCCTTTCAACAACAACCACCCCAACAAAATTCCCAAGAAAAGAAATCACCCTTAGAAGACCTCTTGATGCAATGCATGAGTAAGATGGATGCAAGGGTGGATCAAATTGTTCAAACCTAACAAGCTACCATCCAAAACCTTGAGAGTCAAGTAGGACAATTAGCCAAAACCATTTTGGATAGAGAGAAGGGAAAGTTGCCCACATTCTATGTAAACACCAATGAGTGTGTCATGGCTATTACTTTGAGAAATGGAAGGGAGCTTGAGGAGCCAAGTGTGGGGGAGGTAGCTAGGGGAAAGAAGGGAAAATAAATTATAGTGGAAGAACCCAAAAGTGATATAGAAGTTGAGGGAGAAACTGTGCAAGACAAAGAGCTCTCTTCCAACCAAAATGATGAGTTGAATACTTATGTACCCCCAATCCCATTTCCCCAAAGGCTTAAGGATCACACCAAAGATGTTAATTTCATAAAATTCCTTGAGATGTTCAAGTAACTGGAGTTGAACAAACCATTTTTTTAGGCCATTGCTCTAATGCCTAACTACGCTAAGTTCTTAAAGGAGATTGTGGCCAACAAAAAGAATTTGGAGGAGTATTCTATGGTAGCTCTTACTGAGGAGTGTAGTGTAGTGATTTTAAACAAATATCCTTCTAAGCTCAAGGATCTGGGAAGCTTTACAATTCTTTGCACATTTGGTAATTTGGAGAATATTCAATCTTTGTGTGACTTGGGTGCTTCAGTCAATCTAATGCCCTTACCTGTCCACAAAAATATAGGGATTAGTAAATTAACCCCTACCAATGCAATACTCCAACTAGCGGATTGAACAATTCAGCGATCACTTGGAGTTATGGAGAACCTTTTGTTCAAGGTAGGAATATTCTTCTTCCGTTCCGATTTCTATATCTTAGATATGGGTGATACATATCACACCCCCATTATACTAGGGAGACTTTTCTTTACTACCAGGAGAGTTCTTATTGATTTAAGGAAGGGGAGTCTATCCTTTAATGTGGGGAAGGAAGTCGAAGAGTTCTATGTATCCAATGATGTCCACCCACATGTGCTTACCAATGATGACAATAAAGTGCAATCTTTGGAGACATGTTTCATGCTATCAAGATCTTTCCAATTGCCCTCGGTTAATGGCTAAAGAAAGTGGGAATCGAAATGCACACAAGCTTGAGAAGACACCAAGTTCACTTAAAAGCATGAACACGAAAGGGGTTGAGATAAAAAATTATGAATTAAAAGGGAAAGAAAGTGATTACACCTCCATGGGTAAGTTTATTCAAGGGAAAAAGGTATGTTACTTTCCACCCAAAAATCACTTTCTTTATAACCCCATATTCCGTTGTGTGGTCCATTTTCAATTTTAAAAATTCATGCATGTGGTGCCATTCATATTTTACTTAACAATCATAAACTGATTACTATCAATGGAAAGCGGTTGAGACCACACAAGAAGTCCACCTCAAGGACTATTTGGTACCCTAAATAGATCTACATCATCATCCGAAATGACGTTAAACTACTTACCGTCCGCAATGACGTTAAACTATGTGTATCCTTTATTTTTGCATTTTATATTTTATGCTAGCATTGAATAAACGCAAGTTGGAGTGAGTTATGTGCCTTCATGTTCTTTTTCCCTATATCATACATATATACTTGTGTCTACTCACTTTTCTTGTTTCATGTCACCAATGGAGTTATGCACTTAAGGCAAAGTAATAGCAATCAAGCAACAATTAGAGAAGCTTTCTAAAACTTATCATTTTACTTTATGCATTATTTTTATCATTGAATTTGTCCTCATATTCTTCATGCTTGTTTAGTTTGATTCGGACTTATATTTTTGAACATTGAGGACATGTTCATAATAAGTGTCGGGGAGGGTTTATTGATTGCTTGGTGTTTAATTTCTTATATTGTCTTTGTTTGTGTGATTTTGCTAAAAAATGCTTGAAGTTTTTGCTTGAATTATGCTTTTAATTTTTTTATAATACATCAAATTTGAAAAGAATGAATTTGAATTGAATTGGTTAGAGGAATTTTGTAGTGTGTTAGCACGCTTTTAAAATGATTAATTGAAGAATGCTTACAATTTGAAGTATATTTGTTTTAAGTTGGCATGTTTAGGTTGCAACATTGAGAGTTTATTTATCAACTGCTTTAGTCTATTTATGGGGGCATAACAAAGCTTACAAGCTTGTTGCTAAGTGTTTTTAAGCAAATATGCTTAAAGAAGTGAGTTTTGTTGAAAACATTTAGAGCAGAATTGGCTTTTAAATGAATGAAATATGCTTATTGTGAATGGCTTTAATGGCTAAACTTCTCTTTTTGAGGGTGAACCTAAATGAATTAAGTGCATGGAATCACAACATCTAGGTAGAATAGGTTAGTATACCCGAGAAATCATTAATAACTGCTTTACACAGGGTCCTTAATTCACTTGTTGCATTTGTAGCACCCAAACCAAGAGAGAAGTAATCAAAATGATAATGAAATGAAGGGAATTGAGAAATAAAGCACTTGTTTATGAAAAGTGAATGAATGAGGCCAAGTTTTCTCTAAAAATAAAAGAAATTGTGGTTTGAATTTAGCAATGGGGGAGATAAGCCTCAAAGATGCCAATGGACTAGGGAATTTGATAGGTGAACTCTTGGAATTACCACATAGAAATACCATGGTTGTTTTTGCAATTGATGAATAGCATCGTCTTCTTCTCTTGATCATTTTACTCATATACTTGCATAGTATAAGATTTCTCTTGCCTCTCAAATTTGAATTTTATTCTTTTTCCCTGGGATTGGAATTGGTTTGTTTGGGGACAACCAAACGAGTAAGTGTGGGGAAATTTGTTGCATGCTAAACATGCATATTAATTCAAGCATAAATTGATAGCATTTTGGTCCCAAATGTGTTTAATTGTACACGAATTTATTACCTTTTCATGTTTTATGTAGGGTGATTGAATGGCATGAATTTGGAGGAAAATGAGTGAAAAATGTGCAAAAGATATGCAAGATGGAAATGCCCCAAGGGTACTTAAGAAAAGTGGAGAAAAATGAAGGAAAAGTGCTAAAGGAAGCACCACGGTCATGGCATTGGGTTGCAGAAAAGTGCCACGACCGTGGCACTCAAGCACCACGGTCGTGGAACCCAAAAGTGATGTTGAAATATGGCCAGGAACTCAAGCACCATGGTTGTGGCACCCTAGAAATTAAGGAAAAAGTCAATTTCGGAAAGGACAAGCAAGTGGGGACCAAAGGCACTTTCAATGGGCATTTTTGAGGGAATTTTTGTAGTGTTTTGAGGTCATGTAAAGGGGTATAAATACTCCTCAAAATTACTCTTTTAGGCAATCTTGGTTACTCCTAGAATCATTCTCTTTTGTTTTACAAGTTTTAGAGAGAAGCTTTCTAGGGTTTAGTGCAAGAACAAGAGGAGGGGTTTGAACATTGGGGATTTCTCTTTCAAAGTGAAATTGAATAGGGGTTCTTGGCTTCTATCTTCTCTCTTTCTCTTCATCCTTTTTATCTTAGTTACAATGTTTTGTTTATATATCTATTTTTGCTTTATGAATGGGTATTGTGTTTTATGTTCAATATTTGAAGATTGATTAATGGGTCTTGTGATTTATGTTCTTTAATTGATGATTGCCCTTGTATTTGATTTAATGACTTGTTTCAATTGTTCTCAATATGGTATTTCTGAACAACTCTTAATTCAATATTTTTGTGATGGTCTTCTTCCTTTGGAATGCAGGATGCTAGATACATCAAGTGGTGGAGTGATCATTATCAAAATGCTTAGGGAGATTTGAGAGTTAATTTCTATTGTGGCTGCAAATTCACAACAATTCGAATCCAAGTCCAAATCCTCTACTAGGCATGTCAAAGAGGTAAACCTTAAATCTTTTGATTCAAAGCTTAATGACATGAATTCTTTATTGCAGCAAACTATAGTTGTGGTGAATAAGTTGGCTATTGACCAAGAGCAATTGTCTTAGAAGATGAAAGCATAAGTGTGTGGGATTTGTGGTGTGTAAGAGCACACAACTGGCTCATGTCCATCTTTGCAAGAAGATGAATTTGCTGAAGTGAATGCAGTCGGGGGTTATGCACAATACATATGGAAGAAGCATGACCCATACTCCAATACATACAATCTGGGTTGGAGAGATCATCCAAATTTGAGGTATGAAAATGGTGGGAATAACTTCAACAATTCAGCCCAAGAAATCAAAATCCAGCTCCTCAAAATGCTCAGTACAAACTAATGCCGAAGACTAGTAGAATTCAAAGCTTGGAAGAACTTATGAGATCATTGGAAATCTCTACACAACAATTTCAGTCAACTATAGAAATGAGCATCTCTAAGATCAAGGACTAGCTCAATAAGTTGACATCATCTGTTAGCAAGCTTGGCAACATAGGAAAGTTGCCTTCCTAACATGATGTTAACTCAAGGAAAAATGCTAGTGTCATTGCTCTTTGAAGCAGAAAGGAAATCCCAAGTGCAAAAAAAAGTCACCATTACAGCGTGGCTATGCCACAGTGATTGAAACAGAAACAGAGTTTCCAAATAGTTTCAAATATATATTAGTGTTTGTGAACCCTGAAAGGCCATCTTTTCCATATAGATTGACAAAGAAAAAGAAGGCATTGGATGATCATGAAGTGTTGGAAACATTGAAAAAGGTTGAGATCAACATTCCTCTATTTACAACAGTTAAGCAGGTACCTCGTTACTGCAAGTTTCTAAATAAACTGAATAGGAATGAGCAAGTTTCCATGTAAGAAATTTTCTCTACTATGTTACAGAAAAATATGCCCATCAAGTAGAAAGATCCAAGTAAGTTTACTATACCATGCAAAATTGGTAATGTACAAATTGAACAGGCTTTTTGCGATCTTAATGCTTTGATTAATTTAACGTCTCTTACTGTTTATTCTACATTAAATGTTGGACCTTTGAAATAGAATGGTGTAGTAATAACCTTGGCTTATCGTTCTAGTGTTTTTCCTAAAGGTGTTCTAGATGATGTTTTGGTACAAAAGAATGATTTAGTTTTCCCTGCAGATTTTTATGTGTTGGATGTGGAAGATGATGACACTCCTAGTTCAAGGTTATTTTTATTAAGGAAACCTTTCCTAAAAACAACAAGAACAAACATTCATGTGCATGAAAGAACTTTGACTATAGAGTTTGATGGAGCTGCAATTAAATTCAGCATTAACGAAGCAATGAAGCATCTTAATGATTTTTCTTCTGTTTTTACAGTTAGTTGTAGTAATCCATTGACAGAAAAAATTTTGGAGTTGCATGTTGATGATTCTTTACAAGTTGTTTTGACTGAAAGCATTTCAGAGAAGAGCTTGGCAGAATTGGAGATGAGTTGGATGATATCGTCAGCCATTAACCAAGCTGTTTTTATTTACAAGTCGTTCCAGTTCTTTTTGCAGAGACAAAATTCCTATCCATGACTGCTTTAGAGAACAAGCTAGTTCCTTCCATCATCAAACCACATGAACTTGAACTAAATACCTTACCTGAACATCTAAAATATGTTTTTCTAGGTGAGTTAAATACCCTTCTTGTTATTATTTCGAATAAACTCACTCTGCAGGAAGGAGACAGGTTGGTTTAAGTTTTAAGAGATAATGAAAAGGCATTCAGCTAGTCCATTGCTGATATAAAAGGTTTGAGTCCTTCTATTTGCATGCATAGAATATTATTGGAGGATGATTGTAAACCTTATAGGTAGCTACAGAGATGCTAAACCCACCTATGATGGAGGTGGTGAAGAAAGAAATCCTTAAGCTTCTTGATGAAGGTGTTATATATGTCATTTCAGATAGTAAGTGGGTAAGTCCAACTCAAGATGTTCCCAAAAAAACTGGCATTACAGTAATCATAAATGATAAAGGTGAGTTGGTTCGAACTCGAATTTCCAATGGTTGGCGTGTCTGTATTGATTATAGGAAGTTGAACACTACTTCAAGAAAGAATCATTTTCCACTTCCCTTTATCGACCAAATGCTAAAGTGTCTAGCTGGTTAAACTCACTATTGTTGTCTAGATGTTTATTCAGGTTTTCACTAGATTTTGTTCGCTCCAAAGGACCAAAAGAAGACAAAATTCAAATGCCCCTTTAGTACATTTGCTTATAGGTGCATGCCCTTTGGTCTCTGCAATGCACCGACGACATTTCAGATATACATGGTAAGTATATTTTCAGACTATATGGAGAATTTTATTGAGGTCTTTATGAATGATTTCACTACGTATAGAAATTCTTTCACATCTTGTTTATAGAATTCAAATAAAGCTCTGCAAAGGTGAATTGAGACAAACTTGTTGGAGAATTTTTGTTCTATTCTTTGGAAAGCGAATTCGACTTGAAATTAAGAGCGAAATCAACACCAAGAATTTAGAGTGGTTCGGCCAACTCAATGCCTACGTCCACTACCTAAGTCTCACCACTTAGGATTTCCACTATAAAAGTGATTGACTAAGGCTCAATCCAACAAAGCCAATACAACGAGGTTGATTCCCGACTCAACACGTCTCAGGCCTACACAATGTTGTTTTCCTTAGGTTCACAACAAACCTCTACAATATTATTTTCTATAGGCTTACAACAAACCTTCTCACATTCTCAATATGTATACAAAGTGTTTAAAAAGATTGAAGCTCTATGCTAGAGTTGAATGTTTGTGATTGATGATTGAACTTGGGATTTTGGCACAAAGAATTATAATGTTTTTCAACATTTTTTTGGCATTCTCTTGATGTATTTATAGCATTCTCATGCCATATGGCTTTGCTTTGAAGAATATAGCCGTTAAAGTGCATTTAATGTTGTCAGCTACCGTCGGGAAGTTTTTAACGGATGTCCTCATTGTTCCAACTTACGTTGATCATAGTTGAACCCAAATAACATAAGTTTTAAGTGTTTTACTTACATTGTGGATTATTCACATACGTTATCCTTGCTTCACGTATGTTGTTTTGTGCTCTAGTAGCTTTGGTTAGAAACCTTCTCCTTCATTACGTACGTTGCTATCTTGTTACGTATGTTGCACCATGTAACCTGCGTTATTTAATGTGTTGCATATGTTGTGTGTACTATTGTGTACGTCATGTGCACTTAACGTACGTTAAGTGCATTGACAGCATTTTTCGCAATTGCCAGCATTCCAATGTGTTTCTCTTCAAGTCAAATGCTTTGTTCTTCATCAAAACCTTTTTTCATCATCAAAGCATGAAAGAAACTTAATGTTGATCACCCATGATCCAAAAATCTCTCTTTTTTGATGATGACAAAATTTTGAAGACATAAAACTCTACATCAAAGACAACAAAGTTTGATCGAGGATTTCATCCTTGTCATTTGATTAGCATTATGCAAGAGTGAATGAAAAAATTTTCTACCCCTTTCAATAAAATATACACAACACTCTCCCCATTTTTGTAATCATCAAAAAGATTAGGCAATGATAAACAATTTCACTCCCCTTTACAAAAACAATTTGTGTATACATAGAAAAATCATATCTCCCCCTATTTGTTTCAAACCAATGCACATGTATGAATCAACACATTCAAACATTCATGAAAATAACAAGAATCAAACAATAAATAAAAATTGTATGAAATTTAAAAAGAAGGTTTTTAGGAGTACCTAATATGCCGAAAGGCATACATTGACCAATAGATCTCCATCATCGCTTGAAGAAGAAGTATAGCCTCTTATTTTCTTTTTCTATTTTAACCTCTCCATCACTTTTTGTTGATTCTTTTTGTTTTTCGACAATTTCTCATAATTTGCTATCCTTTTGGACTAGTATTTTAACTCTTCATCCAAGCTCATTTCCCCTTCACTTTCCTCTTTTTGAAAGTGAGTGGAAGCTTTCAATTTCTTGTCATGCTTGGGTCTTCCATCTCCTAATCTTAGCACAATCTCATAATTTATGAGTACCCCAACTAACGAACTAAACTCCAATGATTTTAAGTCTTT
>CAODLS011679574.1:0-15688 GCA_948243855.1 Flueggea neowawraea | reverse complement strand
ATTTTAGAAAATGTGATTTGAAACAATTATGATCCTTTACGTTTTGACAATTTTGGATGTTAAGTTTTTGATGCGTAAAGTATGTGCAAATGGTATGGAAGTTTTGTTTTGAGACAAATTGCGAGAGTTGTTTTGACGACTTTGGAAAATTCTACTTTTACTGTACGAATTACTTTTAAATTGTATGAAAAAAAATCTGTTTTGAGAAACATTTGAGAAAATGGTCACAACTATTGTTATCCCTAGGGAGGTGGCAAGTTGAATTGTTAAAGACTTGCTAATGTAACTATTTTAAGGATTTGCATCTCGATGATGTTCGACTTTATGGTTAAAGATTGGATGACGGGTCAGGTTATAAGCAAACTTGAGGCAATAGTTAGGTATGACTAGTAACTTAAAAGTTTAGATTTATTTGGATTTTGAGAATTTGATCTCGTGTAATTCTTGAAAAAGAGAAAAGGTACTTGATAAGTTTTTGGGAGACAACGTTTCATACGGACGTTGGAAAGAGGAAATTTAGTATTTCTTGATGATATCACTAAGGAAGAATGTGATGAGCTTAGAAAAAAGAAGAAATGGAATAACTCACGGGGTTGAGTTGATTTGTTTGTGGAATTTGGATATCTAGTGATTTATTTCTTTGGAATGTTTATGGTAATTGTGCTAGTGATGTTTGTCCCTATTATATTCTTTGATGACTCTATGGTTACAGTTGGATTGGATTTGCAATTGGAATTGATTCAGGTGACACTTTTGAAAACGTCTGGTTTTTGGAATTTGGTATCAGGCATCGATAAGATGTGAGAGTGATATTTAACATCTCTGTGATGGCTATATTGAGGTTTTAAGATATGTTTAAATTTAAAGTTTTAGTTTTTGGATTCTGGCATGTCACGTCTCATTCCTTCAAATATGTGATTTGTGTCATGGCACCACAATTCGTTGAGGGTAAAACTCAATGTGTTTTGAGGGAGTGTTAGCGCTCTAAACTTATGTATATGCATTTCTCAGCTTTGCCTTGTTATTCTACCAATGAGTAAATTAGTGCCTTTTATTTCTACAGATGAATTCTCGGTACTTGCATTTATGTGTTTGCATTCCTTTGCAACGTCTGCATATATAGGTTTGAGCAACTAGAACGTTAGCAGAGTTGTGGTCGACTCCTCTATGATTGATTTGGAAAATTGTGATTTTTATATCTTTTTTGGAGACTTAAGTTAATGAGGTTCTGAGATGGGCCAAGTTATAGAGATATCTGGAGTTTAAGTCATAGTTGACAAAAAAAATGTGATAAGTATGTATATATATGTAATTGGGATAGAACATGAATTCGATTTGAGGAACTACACTTGAGTTCATGTGTAAATGTTGTATCCGAGTAAAAACTCTAGGAACTACACTTGAGAACATTAATTCGATTTGAGGAACTACACTTGAGCAAAACCCGACCCTTTTGCTCGTCCTCGCCATTTTTCACTCTCTCACACTCTCATATCAGTTCTCTCACTTTTTATTTATTTCCCCAACATTTCTAATCATCTCTGGAAGTAAGATTTCAGTTTCAATCACTCCTTTTCATCTATTTCATGAACCTAAATTTTGAAATCTTATATAGGCCGAATTTGCTTAAGGTTTCAGTTTTTGAATGTTTTGGTTGAAATGGATGTTGTCGGTTGTTAGATTATGATTGTTTGAGGTTAGATTAACATGAATCAAGCTTTGAATCAAGAGAATTGACGAGTTTTTGGTAGGACTACGGTTAGGTTCATTTTTTGTGCAATTTTTAGAGATTTTGAGTGGTATTTGAGAAACCAATTGTACATTTGAGTTCCCGAGGTTGAGATCAACCAATGTGGATGTTTGAAATTGATTTTTTTTTTATGGAATCGAAATTTGGACTATTTTGGTAATTTTTCATTGGATGACCAAAAGTGCTTTTTTTGCAATTTAGGTACTAAAATAAGATTTTGAATAAATTGGAAACTAATTTGTATATTTTGAAATACTTTGGGGACTGTTTGGTAAATTCTAAAAGGTTCAAGGACCGAATTATAATTTTGGAATATTTGGGGACTAAAGAGTAATTTTGTAACAATTTGGGGACTGAATATTAATTAAATGTAATAAAATAACTAAATAACTAAATTAAACTATAGTAAAAAAGTAGAAGAAATTTTAAAATTTTAATATCAGAAAATAACTTTTAGAAATATATAAAACTTAAATGCAATAATAAAAAATATAAATAATTAATAAGAACAAATTAAAGAAAAATGAATTTTTAAGAGAGTGTAAAAGAGATTGGGAGAGAAAAAATAGTGTAAAATTGGTAGGAATGGGGTGGGGGTATTTATAGAGTGGAAAAAAACAGAAAGGTAATTAGGAACGAACCTCCGGTTCGACTGTTTTTAGAGGGATGGAACCGGAACCTAAATTGCAATCCTCCGGTTTTGGTAGGTCAGTTCTTGTTCGTTTCTGGTTTTGACCAGTCCAGTTCCGGTTTGATTTGTCGATTCCAGTTCCAATTTTACATGTCTAGGCAGGAGAAACCAATAAGTGCTTTAAGCTCTTGTAACAAGTTTGAAGTTTATCTAACCATTGTTTTTGAAATTGGTGGTGATTTTCAAATTTTAGATTTTTGGAAGCAATACAAAATAACATTTTAGAAGCCCAAGTTTGTGTTGATGATTGGTCAAGGGCGCTTCGAAGGACTCAAGACTAACTCCATTCATCATCATCCGAAGATGAGGAGTTCTTTTACTGCATTTCGACAACAAATACTTCTGACTCCAACGACGAGAGAAAGTTTAGTTTTTTTACTTGTATTTTAATTTATCGTGTATTATTAATTGTTGTATATTTGTATTGTATAATTAAATTCGGTATTGTAACCACGATATTCCTCCGCCACAAGTGAAGACATCTAATAAAATTTAATGAGTTTTTTTTTTTAAATTTTGTTTAAAAATATGTGATATAATTACTAGTAGAATAGTTAATTTGTTTAGAAATTATTAAAAAAAAATTGGAATATAATGTATTATTGGTATTATAGTTAATTATTGAATATAATAAAATTTACAAACCGAAAAAAAATGACGGGATTAAATAGTGGATTAAAAAAATTCAAAAAAAAAACGAACCGAAACTGAAACCGAACCGACAGCTGAACCGGTCAAAACAGATTAAACCGGTCAAAATCAGAATCGAAACCTAACCGAAACCGACGGTTTCTAAACTGACAACAACACTAGGCATCAAGCCCAGTGGTGGATGAAGCTTTTTAATAGCTCCTCATATACAATGTTAATTATTGTGAGAGATGTTCATTGAGGATCATCAGTCTCATTTTATTGAGTTATTGTCGACTAATTAGGTTTTGAACCCGCATGATCTTGTCCATGAAAAAACTCGATAAATTGAGTGAATAAAATGCTTATAAACAACCGTTTGGCTTCAATTCTCTCGGTCGACATAAGAATCATGCCGCATCTGTTTTGGTGCACAGGAGAAAACCAAAAAAAGATAAGCAGTCCACAAAGACTAAGACCGAAGAAAACAATAAAAATAATGCACAATTAGTAGTGAGAATGTGGGTCATGAGTATACTTCATGCTTATATCATGCAGTTGCTGTCATCCACGTGGCAAACAAGAATATGGGTTTGGTCGTGAACCATAAAAAACCAAATTTGGTGGCCTACCCTTTAGCTTAGAATAACTGTGGCTTTTTTTGATAATAAATTTTCACTTCCATATGCAACTGTAATCAATGGTTAGCACATTTCAATTCCCACACCAAATGTATGTAAAAAGCAATCAACCCTTTTCTTAGGTTTGAGGACTTCAAAACTCTTCATGCCCCACTTCTCTTATTATATTATTATTCAATTATTAATTCTTAGATCAGAAAACAAAATGAATCAACCCTTTTGCTTCAATTTTGAACTTAACAGTGAAGGTGCAGTTTTCTTATGATTAGTTCAAGCTCTTCTCCTTTCCCTATACCATTCCTAGTTTTGTTTTTATTTTAAGAAAGATATTTTTGAAAGAATTGGTTGTTTGTAATACAAAATGCAAAGGTTGAGGTATTTTTACCAATGCTACTACCTCCCATAAAATGCGAAGGTTAAGATCCACTCACGAAACATCAAATTCAATCGTCAAATGTTGATATAGAGTTAAAATAACGAATAAATGCGATGAGATTATTCTTATACCAATGTCATGTGGGTGGTGTGGGTTAGGAAATACCTTTGCATCGTAATGCATACTCAAATCTCCAGGGTATGTTCCAGTGTGGCGTCATCAGATTAGGTATACCCCTTATTATTGGTTGTAAAGGAAGAGATGAGCGATTGGTGTTTTTTATCTTGGTAATTACACAATACACTTACAAAAATTTGTAATATTTATTTCGTACGGACAAGATATACTTATTATAGGTACATTGTGCAATATTTCATCCGTACGCGTATGAATTTTCAGAAAAAAGAATTTTTTTTTAAATTTACAGAGTCTTGTTTATATGTTGTTGGTATGTTATTGATGTTTTTCTGTATTTTCAAATTCAAAACGTCTTGTTTATATGTTTTTCAATTAGTTGATATCTCTATTTTTCATATAAGTGCAACTCAAGAAGGTCCTCAAATGTCTCCAAAAGTCTTCAGTGGCTCTTAAAAGTCTATTTATCACAAAAAAAAAGTAGTCTCCAAAAGTCTCCATCTGATATTTTTCAAAATAAATTTTGAAAAAGTAGCATTTCTGAATCAAAATTCGAGCATGTTTCCATTCGTCAAAATTAAAATTGTGTTTACCTATTTATCAAATTCGGTACTTTATTTGGAGTACCTGGTATAATTAACTCTAAGCAATATTTGATACTTTTATCACATGGAGAATCACGCTTTTATAGCAACTTAAACAACAAAATTTTAAAAATGCTACTACTAGTTTGCAACTATTAAAAATGTTACAACAAAAAATAAACACATATTAAAAATACCATTTTTTTGGAAATTCGTGAGAAATTGAGATATTTTTGCGAGAAATTGACTTTTCCGCAATAAATTGACTTCTCATGATAAATTGAGATTTTTTCTCAAAAATATTTTTTTTAAAAAAAAAACTGATTTTTCCAAAATGTGTACAAATGGTGTAGACAAAATGTACGAGGCGGTCACAATTTTTTTATAGAACATATAATTTAATGAATTTTAGTTGGCAAACACAAATATACATAGGGATACGTTAGTTTACACGAGCGTACAAAATATTTATTTTTTTATTAAGTTAATTTATTGGTGTACACTAGTGTGCACATGTCTACAAACATATACATTTTTTATTGTACACATGTACAAGCGTATGCAACTTTTTTAAAACAGATTTTATGGATCTTCAAATATAAATCCGAGTAATTGTAGAACTTTAGGGACTAATTTATCAATTTTATCAACCCAAGGGACTAAAAGGACAATTTCACATCAACACATATTTGACTTCTTCTTCCTCCCACAGCTAGGGTTTGGGAAACCCTGGCTGTAGTCGCCTCTCTCCATGTGGTCTCGTTTGTGGCAGCGCCTCCAAATTTCGTGTTTGACTTTACGTCTTTGCCGCCACAAATTTGAAACGAATCGACGGTGGTGTTTTGTGTTGCAAACAAATCGAATGTCCTCCTCCAACGTTTCAGATCGCAATGCGTGAAGATTGAAAGTGAGAGATGAGAGCGGCATCTGGCGAGGAAGAGACAGATACAGATATTACGCTTTGATTCTCTCTACGCGAAGAAGAGTGCAGAGGAAAGCTGCCACAGAGCAAGCATTTGATGGTCGGGCACAGTGATGATGAAAGAGAGAAGACGAGAAAGGTGAGGAGAGAGAAAGAGAGAGCAACGAAGGAGGAGTATCTAGCAAAGAACAGTGACGAAGATAAGAGAGGAAGAAAGGAGCGAGAGAGATGAAGAGAGTAAGAGACAAATCCATACATAAGAGAGAAACGATGAGAGATAAACCAAGACAGATAATGGACGAGCAAATCAGTTTTATCCAATTTGATTTTGGCAATTTGGAGATAATGCTTCATTGTGGTGGCATTTGTAAGACAAGATTGATGTATTATGTCATTTTCAAAAATATGAAACTAATATTTCTATTTGTACGAATATAAGATCTAATTTTAACATATGGCGTAATTAACTCTTATCATAATGTTTAAAATGTTAGTGCTACACCCATTCAATCACCCGATGAAGATATATTCAAGTCTGTGGAATGTTGCATCCACAATGCTAATCAGCTACACCATCAAAACTTCATTACACAAACTTCTCCTCTCTCTCTCTCTGCCGCCTTTCTTCTCTTTCTCTTTGTTGCCACTGCCTCTTTTCCTATCTCTCTCTCTCTTTTTATCAGCCTTGATTTGTCACTGAAACCATGACTGAAACCCTTAGAGATCGAGAGAACGGTGCCAGTGGAGATTGCGATACTTGTAGTGAAACTGTCAATCTGAAACCTCTAGAGATCGACAGAGAGGTGGCGGCGGAGATCGAGAGAGAAGTGACTGGAATTGTTGTCTGTGATAGTTGCGGCGGTTTTATCAGTAAGAGAGGAGGTGACAGGTAGGGATTGAAAAACTAGTAGAACAGCATGATTATAGTGTTAGTGCCTGAAATTTTTGAAAATTATAAGTGAGTCCTTAAAAGTGGCAAACAACCCCTCAAATCAGTTTAGAATTTCTTTTGTGCATGAATCGTACACTACTTGTGTATTGGTTTCTACCATTTGTGCACTTTTAGTGATTGTTTGTACGAGTTAACTAAGTTTAAAATTTAATATTTAAAAAATTCTTGCACCATTTGTAAACTGTTTGTACATTATTTACATTAATTTTACACTAAACATTAACTCTAAGCCAATTTTTATTTGAAATAATGTTAAATTTAAATTGAATCACCTCAAATAAACTATATTAGTTTAAATGTAATTTGTAAACCATTTATGCACTATTTGTACATTGGTTTTATATTGTTTGTCCATCGCTTATGTATCAATTGTACACCACTTGTACACCTCTGAACATAGGCTGCAAAATATCTTTTTTTATAATATTTGTTAAATTTCTTGCGAGAAGCTGTCAATTTCTTGTACGTGGCTTTAGATTCTAGTTGTGCAATTAGTTTAACGTTATTGGTTGTTTTAGAAATAATTTGATGCACGAGGTAAAAGCTCACATTTTGTTTAAAAAAAACATTTGCCTAAATATTATGCGGTTTACCGGTCAAGAGACTGAATCAATGGCCTGTTTAGTTTTTAAAACACTGATTTCAACAATATTAATTGAAAAACTACAAATGATGGTTTTTCCAATAATCATTTTAAGTTATTTTTGTAAGCTGAGAGTGGAATTTTAAAACTTGAAAGGAAAAACAAATTACAAGCGTCCAAATAAGAGACCAAAATTCGTCAAAATTAGGCTGCAATAAAAAAAATACATCACAAGGTAGAAGTTCGAGACATTTTCTAATAATTTCTTTTTGGTTTTTCGAATTTTGTAGTAATTTATGATTTTGAAACGTATATTTTAAATAATTAATTTAAATGATATTTATTTAACACATTAGATGCGAGTTTATTAAATTAATTTATCAATCAAGCTGAATTAAGTTCGTTTAGTGATAAATTTATTAAAGTGATTTATTTGCATTAATTATGGAATTTCAAGAGACATGTGTAAATAATTTTAATTTTTTTCCAACAAATGATAGTTTCAAATAATTATTTCTAAATAATATAATACAAATATGTTAATTTTTTAATTCATTGAAATAAAAATGCTTACTTAATGAAAAATTATGGGTTAACTGAAAAAAAAAAAAACACACACACACACACTCCTATAGTTGTTGCAACGTACCACTATCACCATCATCACAAGATAAGATAATGGATCACAATAAGAGCAGAAGATTGTTGATAAGGGACTAATGGTTATTGAGAGAGCGTACAAATGAAGAGGCTAAGTGCGAAGATGATCGAGAGAGAAATTTAAGTCTGATGGTGAAGAAAATTGAGAGTATAAAAGTGAAAAAGAATATTTATGGAATATTAAAAACTGTGATTAGCAAAAAAGGACAAATATATGATAA
Source organism: Flueggea neowawraea (assembly GCA_948243855.1). Lineage (NCBI taxonomy): Eukaryota > Viridiplantae > Streptophyta > Magnoliopsida > Malpighiales > Phyllanthaceae > Flueggea > Flueggea neowawraea. The sequence continues at coordinate 7,543 of CAODLS011679574.1, read as the reverse complement.
ATAATATGATGATTTTGTGGCATTTGATTGAAGTATTAAGGTTAGCAATTAATATGGATATTTTGTGTATTTAGCAACTAGCTAATAACAAGTAAAATTTAGGGTGCGATCATACTAGCACTAATGCATCGGATCACGTCTGAACTCTAAAGTTAAACGTGTTTGGGCAATAATAGTACTAGAATGGGTGACCTCTTAAAAAGTTTTCATGTTGCACCCTTTTTTTAAAAATAATAATAATAATAATAACAAGTAAAAATTTAAAAGGATAAATCAGCAAAAATACTTATAAGAATCTAATCGAATTACAATTTTTTAGTTAAGTCCATTTTTGAGTTAATAATTTATTTAATTTTTTTATTACTATTTAATGTTTAGTGATACTGCACGTTGGGTGGCGCGGGTTCATACACTAGTTGATGGATGAATCCTAGCTAGTTCCCAATCGATTTTAGTGTTGATTAAAGTGATAAATATGTTTTTGACTCGAAGATAGAGCGATCAGCACAATAATTTAGAATGATGGACTTCCATCTCAAGCGCACCAACACAAATCATGTGTCAAATCACCAAAAAAACATAAGCATCAAATTGTTCAAGTTTGGCTGTAACTCGTCGATCAAAAGCTCAATTGCCAATTGGAATAAAATGACTTTTCGAAAAGAAATTGTTCAAGTTTTAATGCCAATCCATTCGTAGTTAGCAAGACCTCTCAAGCACAGAAGCTCCTATCATACTATTTATTTAACAGCTGCGCAAATTGACAAGTTCGCAGTGCATCACCAGTCTCCATCATAAATCATACTCTTTTTGTGCAGTAATTAATGGCTTAATACATCAAGTATTCCTTGAACTATCAACAATGTTTGCCTTACATTCCCTCAACTAATTCTCGTTCACTATTAGTTCCTTAACAATTATTTTTGAATCATCAACGATTTTGAATTTAAACTAATGAGTTTGTAGCTTATTGATATTGCAGTCAACTCTAACGTTTAGGGATCACAGGTGTGATCACCCGTGCAAGCAAATAAAATGACTTATAAAAAAAAAGAAAACGATTTTATATTTAAGTCTACTGTTAAAGACTTTCAGGCACAAGTCACTCAATATCACACTTTCCATTTTTTCTATTAAGGCAGGGACTGAAGACAAACAAAAATTATTATCTGAGGTTTAATAAAATGCCACTTTAGTTGAGGTCTTCAGGAACTTAAAATTTAAAATTTAATGGTTCAGGAACAAGCTAATGTGTAAAGCTTTATAAAAAAAAATCCTGAAACAAATATGTTAAATCTCTGATGGTGGTAGAGCTTATAATTAAATCAATGAATTCCTATTACCAAATCACTAAAAACTTCCTCTGGAGACATTCCAGGAATTTAAGTTACCCCTTGCGGGGTTACAGCAATAAATCATCAAAGATATAAAACATATATATATGCATGGATGCACATTGAGAGAGAGATTTTAAGTAGCACATAAGCTTACAGTTTTCGGACTACATCAGCTTGAGGATGCTCTTAGTTCGTTGTAGTAACCTTGACTTGATGTGAATTAAGCCTCTCATGTATCACCCTGAATTTTTCTTTGAGCCTCTTGATCTGCAAAACCATTGCCATACTAATAAATAGGATAAACGAGAATATTTCATAGTCGACAGTTTTGTGGAGTAAAAATTTTACCCTTTTGAGTTCAATCTCTATTTCTCTCTTCCGTTGGCCCAACAAGTGTTGCATGTTAGTGATGTCAAAAACATTATCTAAATCATCTTCAAAAGCTGATTCTAGGTCCTGCCGGAGAAGTGCTGGCAACTTATCCACAACCGGCATCAAGAGAAAGCAGTTGAACTGCAAACGTAGAATTCAATCGCGCGCAATGGACAAAATTGAACAGCACTGGTATCAGTAACAACATTTTCATACACCCAGAAAAACGGTGACAAATTTAAGGAAATAACCAACAAGAGATTGCTCCAATATTATGAAAAACAAGAGAGGAAGAGGGGAAAAAGACAAAAGGAAAAGAGAATAGAAACATCAAAAGTTATCAGCATTTCTTTGAAACACATCATGGAAAATGCTTGAAAGGTGAGAATGCAGTACATTAAGTTGAATATATAAATATTTCGTCAAAAAAAAAGTTGAAATATATAAATAGTGCAAACCTTCAGCTCAGCAGAGGCCAGGAAATATTCTCTTATGCCATGAAATATCTGCTGTACAAGAGCATAGACAATTCTTTCAGATGAAGGAGCGAGTCTCCGATTCCAAAGGGTGTTGTCTAAAAGGTCAGCAAGTCTTGTTTCTGATGACTGAACAGAAGATCCTGAGTCAATCCCTGCAGCTAAATGACTGAGCTTGACTTCCACCTTCGGCTTAACATCCTGTTTCTCATTGGAAACTGAATTCAATGAAGATTCTTGGGAAAGACCACCAGATGCAGGATTGACCCCAACAATATTCTGTTCTGTTCCGCCAAACGAGTCTAAGAATTGGCGTAACCCACCACGATTCTACACAAACAAAAAAAGACAGAAGTAAGATGAAGTCCATTAAATGGTTAAATTCTATGCAAAGAAAAACTTGTGCATCACATAATTTGAAAGAACATATAGTTCCAAAGATTAAGTGTTTTCACAGATAACGCATGCAATGCCATGTACTGAGAACAGCAAACACAACTCCTGAATTTTCACTTCAAAATCAATGAACCTATGATGGAGCACTAGAAAACCTTAAACCACCACACTAAATTTCACGCACAAGACTTGCTGCTCATAACCATTCTTAGCATTATACCCGCATTACTTTTAAAATGGCAACACTTAACCCCTAAAGTAGTTAAAAAAACTGAGGATTTATGTCCTTCTGCAAGAAAATAAAAAAGAAAAGCAAAAGACACAAAAAAGAAAAAAACATTTGAATCAAGCCAGATATAGATATCTATATGTCTAGAAAACAAATCATTGCATCTGAAATAGGAAAATAGAGAGGGGCAATCATTTGGACCAGTTTTTTCTTCTATTCATGGGGCACTAGGGAAGGGAGAGGGATTCAGCCAAAACCAAATCTTTGGGTTAAAAAATCAACCAGACTCAGGCAGACCAAAATCCAAATCAAAAACAAAAAAGAAAACCAAATTTCTACTGAACTATCAAACTGAACTTGGTCAGTTTTTTTCTTTTTTATTTTTTAGGGCAAAATATTGTTTCTTTATGGGTTTTCTAATTTCATCTCAACCGAATCAAATCATTATTTTTTAGAAGGATAACAAAAAAACGTCAAATGGTGAATTGGTTTGGTTCTGTTCTTTCTCAACTCTAATTGTAATCACCAAGCTGGCCACCAACAAAAGGCTAGATGTAAAATTGTTGCACTTAATTATGTCCAGAGGTATCTAAACTAATTAATATTTGTTTTCCAATCTCTGAACTTCAGAAGGAGCATTAGACACCTTTGAACTATTTTTTTGTTGTCTCTTAAGCCTCTCAATTATCATTAGTTAGAATTTGTTCTTCACTTGCCAGTTTACCAGTTTAAGTGAAAGAAGTTGCCAATGTAAGATTAAAATGCCAACTAGATCAAAAAATCAACTAATAACTCACTCATACAAACAAACAATATATCAAACTACCTTAGCACACCACTGATTGGCCAATGACCACTACTACTGCTCACAGCACAAACATACAAAAATGCACACAAACCTAACCAATATATAAACCACCACTACCCTCTTAAACTTGTTACATACAGATCTGCACACATTACCGTCACACAAAAATACATAGACTGTGGATAACAGAGGTGGTGCAAGGTGGAAGTGGTAGCAGTGGACTGACCAGTGGTGGTGATGAAGCTGGTAGTAGTCGAGGTAATCATGGTTTTGATTAAGGAAAGTGGGGTTTGGTCTTAGAGCACAGATTTATGGTTAGGTAATTTGATTTAGAGTAGGCTCTGCTTTCGGTGCTGGTTGAAGGAGAGAAGAGTGAAAAAGAGAGAAAGAAGAAGAATCATGACTGAAAAAAATAATAATAGAGTTTGAGACATGGCACAGTTCATAAATTTTATTAACACAATTTTTGAAGTCAACAAAAATAGTCACCTCATTAGAGTTGAATTTTGTTAATTTTGGCGGAGGTTATGAAACACCTTAAAAGATGGTTCACTAATTGCAAAAGCACATTCTGAACTTCAGGAGCCTGAACGCATACTTTAATTAGGTCAACAGGTTATGGATATTAAAGACCGAATTATTGTACTTAACCTTGTTATGTAGTGACCACGTTACATAGCGTGTGGTGCTCACTAAATCCTCCATGCATCTGCAGCAAGAATCAAACAAAAAAAGAATGAGAACAACAATTGTACTTATTCAAGAACATTAGACGCACATGAAAGGCAAATTTTGGCATCCACAATCTAAAGCACGATAAACATTTACTGACATACTAACCTCTAAAGTTTGCAAAACCAAGAGAGATTAAATTGTCATTTTTTTAACCATTAGAAACTGTAGATAATATGTACTGTCAAAGGACACATGTTCTGATGCTCATATTTTCACAGCAATAATTTTTAATATTACTTGAACAAATGACTTGTTCTTTCCAAATCAGCAAATGTGTTTGTGTATTTAACATATGCTAAACATAGCAATCACTTATCAAACATTTTGCTTGTGTGCACGAGATGGAGCAAATGCCCTGCCAAGTGACTGAATTAAGATATCAATTGCTACCAGCATGCTTGAACAATTTCAGAAAATAGGATTTTCATCAATTGTGAAACACAAATCTGTAGCCTGCTTAGGTAGGGAAAGCAGTTTACTTTTTGTGACATTCTCTCTCGGTAGATTCTGCAAAGTTGTTAAAGGCAGATGCAACACGCCTTAGAAATACATCATGCCCGCTCAAATACTCGCCATCTTTCTGTCACAAAAAAAAAGGCAGGGCATAATGTATATGTATTTGTCAAATAAAATTGAGATTCAATGGGTTAAACCGTCTAAGGGAAGGGACCAAAAGGCCAATAATGTAGAACACATACCCGAAGCAGATAGACAGAGATAGGAAGTAATCTCTTCAGGATGTGCAACAGCCTGGAACCTAACTGTAATAAGAGAAAACCATAGTGATATCCTATTCAACCATACAAGAGAAAATGATGCAAGTTTTGTTCCATCAGTAATGTAGCAATCCAATTTTTTTGGCAATAGGAATCCAATTATTGAATGTCTAATGTACTATCATAAACATTTATACGCATATCTTTCACTGAAAGTTGATACCTTAAGGTCGACAAAATGCAAGCCACAAAATTAACAAAACAGAGAAAAAGGAGTTCCCTATTTATCTAGACCAATATCTTCACCATGCTATGCTCCAGTTGAAACCAGATGAGGAATTAGAAGATCAGGCAGAAAAAATAAAAGCAAGACAAATTAAAAATTACTAATCACTTTCACCTGATGAAGAAAAGGTTCAAATGTATCACGAGCCTTAGCAACAGCTATTACACATGCAGTCCTGAAACCCCAAACAAGGCCAAATAGATAGATGGGAAAGGAAAAATATAAAGGTAAAACAATGGAAGTGGGAAATCTTTAGTTACTATCACATATAGATTAAAAAAAAATCATATTAGTACCTAGAGTAATTTGTTCCGTCATGGATATCTTCAACACCACATGCATTTACAATTTCTTCACGAGTAATTTGCGGGCATTTCATTCCCCCAACAACAAAACGAAATTCAGCCATGGCACGATGATATTGAGCACCTCCATAAAGACGCATTCCTGCATTCTACATGCAACATGATCCACTTTGCATTAGACTGACAATTTGTCTAAGATAGAATAAACAATATGCATTGCAGTCTAAGGCATGTGATAATCGATACATATTATCCCTGTCGAATTGATGCAATTAGATGAGAAGTTCCAAAATGCTGTGGAAAGAAAGGGAAACCTGATACTAAAGAGTTTAGCAAAATTTAAGATATGTTCAATTCTAGAATACCTATCTACAGAGATTGAAAAAAAAAATTAAATATCCTAATTTTTTTTTTTACAAAATTAGAAAACAAAAAATCAATTCTCTGTTTGTGTGTGTTTATAAAATTTTGAAAACACTTCTATATTTTTTTCAATTTTAATTTTCAAAAATAAAGGTCTTGTTAACACAAAATGCAACATCTTAAACTATATAAAAAATTAAAAGAAAATGTTTCATCTCACAGACAGGAATTAGTTTGTGGGGGAATTGAAGACCATCACTGCCAACAAATGCTCCTCCGTTAGTTCTTTCATCATGCAGTGTTTCACCTGCAACACATCCACAATATTCATTCTCAAATCAGCATCCTGAAATGACTAAAAAAAATAGATGGAATAAGAAAGCTTGATCATATAACATTATATATGTAATAAAATTGTCAACAGCAAGATCAAATACTTTACCAAATTTATCTGGCGGTGCAACAACTGTTCCTTTCAACAGCAGTGACAACTACATACATAAAAGTATTTCAGAAAAAAGGAAAAACATACAGATTATAAATAAAAACTAATATCATCCTATTCTCTCGTCCTTTTCATGTGCCAGTGCTTAACAAATGTTACAGGAAAAATACTTTTTAAGCAATAAATACAGCCTACATAATGGGCAGAAATATCTCTATTATACATGGATAAGGTAAAGTAATCAAATGATGACAAAATGAGAAGTATCAAAAGAGGGAAAACCATATTCATTGAGAAGAAGAAAACAAAGAACATCAATGCAAGTCCAAATTGGGAAAGTAATTGAACTTACCTTGGTTAAGAACAGATCATGAAACTCTCTTCCTTTCTCCTTCAATTTTACTTCATCCAGTGTGCTGAATAAACAACATAAACAATAAAAATTCAATCAGAACTTGGGAAGAAATTGATATGCACATGCAAAAATAAAAGCAACAAGAAAGCAACAAGATAGGCTCTAACTATCAAAATCATATCCAAGGCCTTCTGTTAAATGAACCCATTAGCCTTGAAGTTCCAGTTTACTTATTGTTTAACCCACAGACCTGAGTTCCTTGTTTATCTCATTCAGATTTCTTGTTGTACTGCGGTATTCCTTCTCCAGAAGTGGGATGATCAGTGGAATGCTATCCATGTACCTTCAAAGCGTTTAAAGAAAACATTTTTAGATATGTAACTATGTTCAGATAACCATACTAATAAAAAAAATATCAGATAACCATTATATATCCAGCACATAAATTGATAAACAGGATAAAAAGAAGATCTAGTAAAGCTATACCTTCTCTGCAGCAATTCTTCCAAAAATGACCTTAGTTTGCTAATTCCTATTCTACTTCTTTCTTGATTCGTCAATGTACGGCCCAACTTTTCCTCCAGAGATGCAATATCTTCCATCTCTCTTAAAGATATGGCCTACAGAAAAAATCAAGTAACGAGCACCAGAGGGTTCAAATTTAAGTCAATGATGGGATAATTAGAGAACCATTCTGTGTAAAAAAAGAAGCATAGCAGA
>CAODLS011679509.1:0-17293 GCA_948243855.1 Flueggea neowawraea | reverse complement strand
ACAATTTTTTTGTAATTCTATATTTCATTCTTAATTGAAAAATTGCCCAAATTGTTTCTACTTAATTTTCAATGAAGAGTAAAAAGATTTATAGGCATGTTTCAACGTGGTTTCTATGTTGAACAAGATCTTGCAATTTTTAAGAAAGGAGACTCCTTCCACTACTCAAACATGATCGAAAGGGTTAAATGTTCGCAACTGAAACCTCATCGAAACCAGGATGAAACCATACGTGTCTTCCATAATAGTTGATTGTTCGTTACCGAAACTTTCTTAAAACTTGCTGAAACTCATGAAAAGTCATTTGAATTCCGTAATTCAAAATATGTTCGTACACGTAAATTGAAGCTCAATTGAAACTAGACATAAACCAAATGAGAGTATTAAAAAAATTGAAATTTGGAATTAAGTTAGCAACAAAACTCATGTAAACATATTTGTGAAACTACACTGAAACCTAGTTGAAATTTCATATAGATTACGTTCACTGTCTTAAAAATTTAAGATTTGGAATTGCATAACACAGTTGTGAAATTTTGCTGAAACTTAATTTAAAGTCTACAAAATATATTGACGGTGTTAAAAATAAGATTACAACTTAGAGAAGGAATAAAGAGAGAAAAATCTTTAGTCTTACTTAAGAGTTTATTTTGAAAAAAAAAATCATATAATAATTGCCCAAAAAAGTTGTCCCATCATCGGTGAGAGAAATCATAATTTACTACATTAAAAATAGAATTCCAACCGAAATTTACCACCTAAAAAAATAGCATTATATCCAAATTTATCTCTTAGTGGCCAAAATTAGAATATGAAAACCTACAATTGAATTATCAAAAGTTTGGTGGATATTATTAGATAAAGTTTTGAGACGTGACTATTTTGTGCAATTTCCTCATGAGATAATTACATTGTAGCATCCAATGTCCAATTTTTCTTACATTCTTACTTCATGGGCATTTTTTCTTAATTTTGAACCCTCAATTTACAATGCATACCACACTTATTCTTGGTCCATACTAACTAAAGTTTTATTTAGTAATCAATTTTTTTCTTCTCATTTGGTAAAGTTGTTTTCTCTCTCCCCTCTCTCATCTTCTCTTTCTTCGTCCCTCCCTCCCTCCTCTCCCTCTTCTCCGCCCATCTCCACCTCTTCTCCGCCCATCTCCACCCTCATCTCCATCCATCTCACCTCTTCTCCGTCCATCTCTGCCCTCTTTTTTCTTATCTCTCATTTTTGCACGATTCTCTCTCTCTGTCATCTTCCTCCCCTGTCCGTCCTCGTTCTCTCCCACCACTAGATCTGCCTTCTCTGCCTTCGATCGATGTTCTCTACCTTCGATCTGTCCTTTTTCACGTCATATGATCTTTGTTCTCGTTGTCTAATCTGGTTCACATAGATCTTCATCGTTCTCCGTTTATCGTCCGCGCTTGTGGTTCCGTCGTCGCCTTCAGTGGCTATGAGATGGGATTTCGTGGCAATTGGATCCGCTTTTAGAGGCGGCTAGGGTTTTGAAGAAACCCTAACTGGTCTATCTTTTTTTTTTGCATTTCAGTCCTCTATTTTCTAATAAAATATTTAAGTTCAAAAATTGGGTCAAAAGTAAGAATCATTCCGTATTTTATTTTATTAAAAAAAAAGTTTATTAAGGTATGATTTAAATTTTCTTATTTTTGAAAAAGTCGTTTAAATTTTTTGAAAGTTTATTTAAATTTTAAATATTTTTTTTTAACTTAATTTTGATAAGGAATTTTAAATATTTATTCAAGTTTTTCAAAATATTTTGAAGGTTCTAGAAAAAATTATGTAGAGTTGATTTTAGGTTTTGAATTTTTTTTATAGAATCAATTTTATTTTTTTTTTAGGTTTGAAAAATTTTATATAAAGTTGATTTTAGGTTTTGATAAATTTTATGTAGAGTGGATTTTTAGGTTAATTTAAAAAAAAAAAGTTTATTTAGAGTTTATATAGAGTTGATATTTGGTTGGCTTTTATGGTTTTTAAAAAATATTTTAGATTTAATTTTAGGTTGATTCTAAAAAAAATTATGTTGGGTTGATATTAGGTTGCTTTTAAGGTTTTAATTTTTTTTGTAGAGTTGATTTTATGTTGATTTTAAAAGAAATATACAGAGTTTATATAGAGATGATATTAGGTTGATTTTAAGATTTTTAAAAAATTTGTAGAGTTGATTTTAGGTTGATTCTAAAAAATAAAGTAGTCCAAAAAATAAAAATGACTAAAATGAAAAAAATAATAAAATACAAGGACAAACTAAAAAATATTAGAAAACAAATTTTGATAAAAATGTAAGAAAAATGACCTCTCATATTATGAGATGTAAGAAAAATAGAGTTGATATTAGGTTGATTTTAAAATTTTTAAAAAATTTATAAAGTTTATTTTAGGTTAATTCTAAAAAATAAAGTAGTCCAAAAAACAAAAATGACTAAAATAAAAAAAATAATAAAATACAAGGACAAACTAAAAAATATTAAAAAATGAATTTGATAAAAATGTAAGAAAAATGACCTCTAGTGTTACGAGATGTAAGAAAAATATGCTAAATGCTATGATATAAGAAAAAGAAGGTTATGATATGAAAAGAAAATAAATCAGTTTTGTAATTAATTATTTAAATGAAGATGTTTTTGTAAGTTGTCGTTTCCTCATTGGCTAATCATCCCAATTTAGTTGGCTCCAAGGGCCTAATAGAACAATTTTGGAAAAATGACGTGTGTAGAATTAATTGCAAATAATGACACCACAAATATCCACCTTTCAACTGTAATTAATATTGAAATACTATTTACAAATGTAAGCAAACTGTACAGATGTGACCATCCTATAATTTAGGAGGAGAAAAAACAGTTGGTGGCTTATTTTGTGGATAACTATCACGTCTATTGGAGGAGAAAAAGGAAACAATTAACTAATTAAATACATTCATTTAAAAAATCGTAACTGCTCCACAAAAATAGGAAAAAAATCGTTTGTGGTTTATTTTTTATATTAATAATTTTTTTTTTGAATTTATTGTATTATTTTGTGTTTTTTTTATTGGATATTAAATTCATTTGTTTTGTCCGAATTTATTGTATTATTTCGTTAATATTAATTTATTATCTAAAAGATATTATTTATGAGATTGTTTGTATAGTATATCACTAATGATACTGTAATATTTTATTAAATTTTAGTATACTACTAATAATACTACAATATCTATTTATTATGTGCGTTGTTATTACAATATTAGAAAACCCATGAGAAATATTACATGAAACGATTCATCTCACAATTTTAAATATACTAATACTAATATTCCTAGTATATTACTTCATTACGAAAATATATATTATCCTGTGACATATCAAGTGTTTGGTTCAATAATTTTGGGGTGAGAAAACTATTTAAATTGAAAAAAAATATTAATATCAATTAAATAATACTCCACTAAATATTAATAGAAACTGGAAAACACACTCAAAATTCTTAAACTAAAAATACACAATAATACTCCATATAAATTAACTTAAAATATACCTGCAATAATTAAAAAATATTAGTATAAGAAAAAAACATAAGTATAAAAAATTCAGCTCAAATTATTACAAAAAATGTCATCCAAATATACCACAATAAATCCTAATTAAACAAAACCAATAACAACAACAACCCATCTCCAAACAACAAAACTCAAACCTTCAATATCATCCATATATATCAAAATGAATCCAAATTAAACAAAAACAACAATAATCCATCTCCTAGCAACAAAACGACATAGTCCCTAATAGTCAGGAGAACCTTGCCTAGTTGCTTTTCGACAACTATAGTGTCAACTTCCTCCAAATCATGTATATTTTATGTTATTGACATTACATATTTACATACACATAGTCCTTGCTTGCCAAGCTTTTTTGCAGAGCCACTCCAGTGGTTTCTTCCGCTTCAACAGTTTGCTCTTCATTTCCTCGGACCAAGGCAAATTCAACATCTGATCTTTCATTCTCTGGTTCTGCAGATAACACGATTAATTAAGAACATAGAGATGGAGGATAGATTATCCCAGCGAACAGATAAAATGCTAAAGAAAATATAAAATGAAACAAAACAAACTTGCAGGTTTCTTCAACAAAGATACTAACCCTCACAGCGATATAGATTTGGAATGCTGAAGGGACGAGAAATCTCAAACGCCGTCAGTTTAGATCCGGATAAACAAACCAGAAAAAAAAAGGAGCAAAAATTGCTTTCGAAACACCCCCAAATGGTTTGCCATGAAACACCCACGATTCCTTAAAGAGGTAACAAAAATTAAAAAACCTAACCCAAATTTGCAAGCAACACGCATCCAATGCCTTAAGAAAACCCACAAAAAAAATCCACCCAAATGGTTGATGACAAAAGAAGATTAAGAATTTCAGAAACTTGAAGAAAAGAAAAAAAAACCCACACTGAAATCTTCGCAAGCAAGAGATGTTGGCACTCTAAGGTCGGCACTGTAAGCAAAACCCACAAAACCCCCACTGAAAATCTTCACAATCAAAAGAGATCGTCATTGAAAGCAAAAGCCTACACTAAGTCACTCAACTAAACGTAATGAAAATAGTGACAAACATCCATTTAATTTTTTTTAAAAATATTTAAGAGGATAATAAGTAATAAGAGTCTACTTCTCACAGATGACTAAAAATAAGGAAAGGTGACTTCTCTTCTATATGTCAATTTGTTTATTCTAGCAAATAGAATTAGATTATAAATGTAAATATCTTTATTATGCTGTCATCTTTTAAAAACTGAGACTTATTGTAATATGTTCAGAAAAGATGTCCAGGGCGTAATTCCCACAACAGTTTCCGGCTCGTTTGGCCCAAGTTAATTCAAAGTGGGTCTGATAAGCGCCATTAAAGTCAATAAATGGGCCCAAATATCGGTCATCACTTGGGTCCAAGTCAGGAAGACAGCAACCAAAGGCCACTCACGTAGTTTTCGATTTTTGCGACTGGTTGTTTCAGCCTCAGGTAATCATAGAATCGAACTTCTTATTTATGTTTGGGCCTTTTAAGGCTGGCCCAATATTTGTAACCGGTCCAATTATATCACTAAGCTGAGTTTGCTGTTTCTTTTTGCTGGTTAGAACAGACTGGGGGGTTTTAGAAGGGTTTGGAGATCGGAGGAGAAGGAAGCAGCAACAAGGTACTCTCTCTCTCTCTCTCTATCTATCTCTTTCTATCACTGTCTTATAGAGTTTAATAGCAGAAATCGATTATATTCAATTCGGTTCGATTATAATTTTTTCTCAAAAGGAAAAGTTCTCATACATACGTAGCCCTAAATCCATCATTTGTTTTACTGCTCCCTTCTCTCCGCCGTCTCCTCCTCTGTAGATCGGAACATCCTTCTCTTCCCCTACCAGTTCCTCCCAGTCCCGCCGCCTACATACTTTCTTCACTCCCCCTCAGCCCACACATTCTCGACCCTGTCACTGCCTACATCCATGCTTTTACTGTCAGTTGCTTGTTAATAGTGATCTTCTGCATAATACTTTTCCCCCCTCTTTGTGGGTGGGTGTATGAATTGGGTATCTAGTATTTTATCTGAGATGGCTTTGATATCAGCTTTTTGTAATGGAATTTTAGCATTGGTAGTGACATTTGTAATGTGGGTTTGGTTTGTATTGGCGAACTTACTGAACGGAATGACAAAGTGTGATTTTTTTATTGTTTGTTTTGTTGGATTATGTAATCTACGTTAATTTTGGTTTTTGGAGATGAATCTTACATTTAATTATGCATCAGTACTATTGCAGGTTTTGTAGTCGGAAGATTTAATCAGGCTAGACATAAGTATTATAGCAGATTGTGTTATTCCTTTTCCCCCCCTAATTTTCACATGATTAAGTGTCGTCTCAAAATTATGCCTTTAGATAGTGTGGTAATAATATCTTTAACTTAGTCATGTGATTTTTTGTTTGGGTTACATAATGTAGAGAAAGAAAAACCGTTCTCATGACCATACTATGAATTATATAGGCTAAAATTCTTTTTTGGTACATCATACTCCGTCATAGATTTGAAAACTCTTTTCGGCCTGTATTTTTTATTTCTCTGATGATGTCCCAAATTTCTATATATGCTCATGTGACTAACAGGGACTGGATTTTTGGTTGTAGCCCGTAGGTTTATTACTTCTGCTCAATAAAGAAAGATTTAATTTTGTAATGGAGAACAATGAAATGGATTATCTGAATGGGGAAGTATCAGAATCTGAATCCTATTCTGATTCTGAGGAGCAGGAAAATGTCAAGTTGCCAGAACCCTCGAAGAATGCTGTATACAATAGAGATGACCTGAATGACAAGCTTCAAGATATTAGTTGGCCGGATAATGTGCCTTGGATACACAAGCTTACCATTGACATTGATCAAGAGCAAGAAGTAGATGTGAATGATGACCTTGCCCGTGAGCTTTCTTTTTATACAGAGGCGTTGGGGGGAACAAGAAAAGCTTTTGAGAAGCTCGAGTCCATGGGACTTCCTTTTCTTAGGCCTTCTGACTATTATGCAGAGATGGTGAAGTCGGATTCTCACATGGAGAAAGTCAAGAGTCGGCTTCTGGCAGAGAAGAGAAACATTGAGGAGGCCGAGGAGAGAAGAAAGGCTAGAGAGGCAAAGAGGTTAGCTAAAGAGATACAGGCCCAGAAGCTGAAAGACAGAGCAGCACAGAAGAAAGCGGAGATAGAGACTGTTAAGAAGTGGAGGAAACAGAGGCAGCAAAGTGGGTTTGCTGGAGGTGACAAGGAAGGTGAGGTGGATTTGCCTTTTGAAGATGGAAAAGTATTTGAGAGGTCAAACAAGAAGAGGCCAGGGGTGGCTCCAGGAGATCGGTCTGGTGGAAAGGCAAAACAATTTTCAAAAAGTGGGAATAAGAAACAGGTGAGAAGGGAAAAAAGGGATTCAAAATTTGGATATGGAGGAAGGAAAGGTTCAAAGAAGCAGAACACAGCTGAAACCACAGATGATTTCAGAAGCTTCAACAAAAGCAGTGCCCAAGGAAGCAAGAAAAGGAAGAGGTGATGTAGTGCCTTTTGCTTTGGTTTAGAAGTTTTATTGTTACACCGTGGTGCTTTAACTTATTCAGTTTGTTTTTTCGGAAGGGATTGTTATAGCATACTGAGCTTAATACAATTCATATAAATTTTCAGCTGCTTTCAGTTTTTCTATTGTGTTATTATAGATTTCGGTCTTGAGGTGCAATTTTGCATTTTATTTGACCTTCTCAAGATGTGTAACACTAGTTTTGGAAAAGTGAGAGTTAACATTCTGGTTACATCTGCAGGAATTCTGTTCTTAAATAGCATCATTGGTACTCTGGGCTGTGAAAGTGTAGAATTTTTCATAGCAGGTTTGAGCTAAGGGTAATTTCTTCAGTTCTTTTTTGAGTTGTCGCTTCGCTCTATAAGCACTTCATTTCTCTAGTCTAATAATTGGTGTGAGTGAAAATCCATGCATCTAGTAATTGAACCAAACCCATCTTAGGATATGAATGTTTAGATAAATCCCATAGCCGTCTCACAAGGCATTCTGAGTAATTTGCATACCGGCCGACTGTTTTATTGCTTTCTTTTTCTTCTTTCCTTTTTTTGTTTGTTTGTTTATTTATCAGTTTGGTAGGGCAATTATTCATTGGCGTCGTTCATGTGTGTGATGTTCTTTATTTTAACAGGGTGATTTAATGAACTTCTAAAGTCAACCACGGTAGGTTTAGAATCCCAGGTCATCCAACTTCAATTATTTTCACTGGTTGTCATTGTCGTTAAAGTCAGACTAATCACTAATAGATCATTCCTCGTATATGTCTTAACAACTGGTACTGATGAATTATCTTCATCAAACACCATAATCGAGAGAAATGAAAGTGAGTGTTTATGTTGCAAGAAATTTAGGGCGCATTTATCTGATTTTAAGACACTAGATTGTTCTGATTGTTGGAAAAGCTACTGATCTTTCTGATTGTTAGTAAAGCTGTTCAGCTAATCAGGGTGCAATTTTCATAGAATATTTGTTTGGGATGGGCTATGATTCTTTTAAATTTACATTTTTTTGTACTTTAGGTAGTTGAGATTTTATTATATATTTTTAAATTTAATCTAATAGTTCAAATTTAATTGTTTGAATTAAGTTTTTTAAAGAGTTGTCATAATCTTAATCATTAGATTGATTTTGAAATGTTTAAAAATTATCTTTATTATTAAAAGCACCAAAAGAATGCAGATACAAAAATTATCTCTATAATTTAGCAGGATATATATTTTTAGTAGATTGTGGAAGCAGATTGTATAGTAAAAAAATAAATAATAATACGAATTTCTATAAGCTGAAGATAAAGCATTTTAACTAAACAAAAATGTTTGCAACAATTGAAGGGTCAGAGATGATGATGCCAATGTGGTGACTCAAAATGGGATGAGAATCGAGAAACAGCCATGTGAGGTTCTTGTTTGGTAGACCAGACTCTGCATTAGTTAAATGAAGAGAAACCCCATATCCTAGTTGGCTAGAAGCTTCCGAAGATGTAACCATGCATGTGTTGGTCATTAAACAAAACTACACGTCTTTTCTCATTAGCTTTCACATTACACCTCACCATCTACTCAGTCCTTAATTTCTCCTACAAAAGCTTCCTCACCACTCTTTTTTCTCTTTTATACAAGCCTTTGAAAGGGTCTTAAGCCTTGCATAACAGTGTCAACTCTCTCCTTATTCCTCTTGATTTCACTTGATATTGTCCTAGCATTCACAAAAAACAATGCTTGCTTCTACGTTGGAATTGTTCACTCAAGCTGCTTCTAACTCCCTTTTAGTGTTCTGCTTTTGCAATCTGATCATAGTAGTGATCCTCATGGGCTAAAAACCTGTTTACCACTTCAACCAAGAAAACGAAATTCCTCTCTCAACACCAACGGTCACTAATAACGCTTATGCAAATGTTAAGCAAGTGACAATGGAGGAGCGTTCATTTGATGGAAACAAAGAGACTGTATTAACTGATACCATTGAGCTATCAAATGTCCATGGAGCATCCATCAATGACAGTGAAGAAGATGAAACTGACAAAGAAGATTATATCGAAAAGGAAGACAACGATGAGCTGAAGAGAAGAGTGGAAGCATTTATTGATAAAGTAAATAGAGAATGGAGGGCAGAGTTGCAGAGAACTTCACATTTAGTATAGGAATATTCACAACACAGGCTTTGATCAATGACTTGAACTACCATTTCTTTTGTCTGGTGTATTGTCTGCACATCATGTACATATGTATCTGAAAGCGACTCCAATAGCATTAGACTATAAGTCTATTATATTAATATACTCAAATGCCAGTTTGCAGGTAAAAACTTCTGATTGTCCGACTTTGTATCGCTTCTTTGAATAAAATTGACCATCGAACGGATCCAGGGAGGCAAAAGCTATGTTTTTTTTGCCTCCAAATGTCTATTTCATTCCCTTCTTTTAAAGCAAAGCGATTATTCTAATCACATGGATAAGAAGCAAAAGATAAAAAGGTCCACAGTTGGAACAGATACGACATTTAGTGCTTAACTGCTTAGTTCGTTTTGATTCTCCTCATTACTTGCATTGATAAGAATAACAAATGAAGCAAAGAACCTATTCAGAAGCAAGAGTTACATAAAAAATGCCCTTTACAACTAGAGTCTGATACAACGACTGCAACAAGAACTTTCAGAATTTTGAGGAAATAAATCTCTCTAAGTATCAAAAGCATCAGAAAAAACTGATAATAAATCAGCTAAAATATTCATTTCATTACACGGAAAATCAGAACAGGGACACACCAGGTTCGTTTCATAAATCTAAAAAATGCTACAACACAAAGCACGTGATCACAACAACACAAGAATGCTCCTACAACTATCACTCCTACCTAAATTTAGTACAGAGTGCGTTTCTGGGTTAAAATCAATATGATGTTAAACCCTACATTTGTGACATAACAGACTCCAGTGCATTTATATCAGGCCCGCATAAGGGTGAGTAAACCTAATTGCTGCTGTTGTGTCTGCAGTAAAACAATGTAGATACAACCGGCACCTATAGAGCCTCATCAGCAAGAAACCTCACAGTTTGATAGGTCAGGACCTTTGGAGTCATCATCGGCAGAAGACCTTTTATTGTCAATGGAAGGATTTGTAAAGGGGTGTGTGGAATTTAGAGGTGCTGAATTGTCCCCAATGTAGGATGTTGTTATGAGGAGTGGCTTTACCGCACTATAACCCCCTCCCCCTCTCAGTTCTTCCGCAGAGATAACATTAACAGTTGGAGTCACAACCGGTGCATGCTCGGTTTTCTGCTTCTTGTGCTTCTGCTCTTGTTGATGACCTGGTAGAAAACTGCCTACAACAACCTGATGCACTCAAAACAATTCAAAGAGAAGGCATTACAAACGTAACATCTCATGCAAACGCCTAAAGTTATTAAATGTTAAATAGACCAACATTGCCTGGTGTCAGACAGTTGTATAAATCAATGCAACGTAGTATCTTTAATATTATAGTCCATGGATATCCTCGAATTTTTTTTCATTCAAATATTGTAACATCAGACGCCAATGGGTAATCCATTTACATTTCAATGAACTTCATGTTTTACCTGCACAGGGCCAGAAGCCACCAACAAGCCAGCCAGTCCTCCTCCCACAACACGACCATCTGGACCCGCCAAAGAAACACTCATCCCACCACATCTGCTCTTTGTTCCACCATTTTCAGAAGGCATAAATGACCCAGATAATGAAAGTATCTCAAATCGACCCTGAAAAAGAAAATAATCAATGAATATATACTTTTTTTCTAGCATGATTTTTTTTAGGTTCCTTAGCCAAAGTTTAGGATTCTGTTAGGATAATGGTGATCTTAACCTTCCCCAAGGAATCATTTTTAACGTCATCATGTCCACACAATCAAAAGAATTCCTAGACGGGATTTCAATCATAGTGCCAGGTTTTTCTTTCTTAGATGTGTAGCATAAAAACTTGGAAAATTCTGGAAAAAGAACAGGGCAACTGCTATTTGAATAGAAAAGATGACAATAAAGGTAGGGTATATTTGTTCTAGGCTCAGCCATTTGAGCCACTACATTTACATGTTTTACGATTGTTTGTAAAGCAATCCATGGATTCTTCCCAAAAAGATGAGATGGGCATGATAATCAATAAATGAAAGATTTGGGCAATATATCCTTGTGTATATCTACTCATTTGGCACACAATCAATAAAACAGTTTATGAAAAGAAAATTCCCAAATGCATATTGAACAGAGCTGCTTTTTTTTTATTTTTAAGAAAAGCATATCTGTCATTAAAACTAATAACCTACGCGGTCGCATAAAAGCGATAATAAAGGTGGACAAAGAGCCTTGCCTCATATGTAAGAGTGCCCCCGGAAGAATTAGGTTGACGAAGTGTAACATTTGAGATAGTACCGTTGGCAGAAAGAATGCAAATAGCCCGAGCTCCCTGGTGAGAAAAAGACATGATCCTCATCGTAACATCCTGCAAAAAGAAGAGAGTAAAATCATGAATAATTCAACCGGAGGGGGGAAAAAAAGAAATGGGTAATCAAACCAGTGAAGATGAACTCTTATTTAGAATTTCAAGGCATACCTCACCAGCATTAACTGTGATCACATGGGGTGTGAAATTTGCACCAACGAAGTAAGAAATTTTTTCTCCTAAAATGAAATATTTCATTATCAGTAAGAAAATAAATAAACTCATAATTCTGCATTGCAGAATTGTCACCAGACACACAAATAACAACCAACCAAGTGGAACTAATATTTTCAATGCAAGAAAAAAAATCAACTAATGGCAATTCAGTATTGTTGAGAAGCAGTTAATCAGTTATTCGCCAAAAAGGAAGAAAGAAAATCTTCATATATAGATATGCTAGTGAAGCATTCCCAGGTCCCAGCCCCAACCCCACAAGGCTCCAAGTCCCACTTGTGATGACATAAATTGTCTTATGAGAACATGAAATTTGGTGCAAATTGTGATAAGCCATCTGTATTCCATGCTAAATTAGCAAGTAGAAAGTTTTTAAAAAAAACCTCACTAATAAACAGGTAAACATGATTAAGTCAATGCCCACAGGGTGCTATGAAAATTAGAACACAAAAAAATGACAGTTGGAACGTCATAAAAGGGTCAGAACTTTTAGAATAGTCCAAATGTCACCCAAAACAACACATCCACAAAACATTCGGTTCAGACTGCAGTCGCATAATGTCCTGGCGTTCTTTTCACAGAATGATTGTAGCATCCAACTCTTATCACACAAAAAAGGTAACAATACATGGCTTCTTTTAGTGTACTTTTACAAGGTTAAGAGCAGATCTGGATCCGGACAGTCATATCAGCTAACCAGAAAAAATATATTCTCTGCCTCCAAGCAGAACTTGTTCTGATTTTTACCTCACAAAAGGGCCTGGAAATACTGTGTATATCCTATCTAGAAGCCAAAAAAAGATTCCTTCTTGTCACAGTATCATCAACAAATCCTCTTCTCGTTCACTTCTACCATTAAAGCCAGATATGGGAAACACAAAAGGGTATCAGAAAAAATGGTGCCACCCTCTTCCTCTCACATCAAAGAAACACAACTAATATCCCCCCATTATTACACTGAAAAATCCACATCACAAACAGATCAATGTAAAAGAGGTTCCAGATTTCAGATAACTAAACAATTATCAGAACATAAATCATGACCAACTTAAATTTATGATATTCCCAAGCATGACAGTAAACAACATAACCGAACAGTAATTAAATTTCACAAAAGATCAAAACTTTAAACTGGACCAATTATATTTACCTGAGTTTTCGTACTCATATTTATGCTGCTTCTTCACAAACTCTAAAGGTCGACTTTTCCCTCGTTTCCAAGACGAGGAGTAGTCTCCAGTGAGTGGAATCGAAGACGATATTGGCATCGGAGACAATGCCGTGGCTAACGACCCATCTGGACGGTATTTCCGGGGCCTACCTCTCTTTTTCTTCACAATATCCAAGCCCGTACTCCCCGGTGAAGGCTTTACGGCGGGCCCGCTAAGCTGGGTAGGGTTAGGGTTGGAATTTTCAGCGATGGGGGCCACCCTGAAGCCCTTTGGAGCTTCGTCACCTTTCACAGTAACACCTGAAGAGTTCATTCCTTCATTTGGTTCCATTATTCATAGATCACTCAAAATAAAACCCTAAAAACCCTTCAACCCAACGAACATTAAAAATCAAATCTTTTCGCAGCTCTGATACTTGCTTTATAACAGACACACAAAATTCACTAAAAGAAGACAACTTTATGTGCCAGAGGAAATACTTGAAGTTCAAGAAAGCTGAAAGGACTGAAACTTTGATGCGAATCTTCACGGATCAGTGAAGTAGGAATGGAAATACAACAACTTGGTGGTTGGAGAAGGTTACAGCTCCACCATTGTTGAGAATTAACTGAGCTTCAATGGGTTAGTGATAATCTCAGTGAAAATTATTACAAAGATATAAAAAATTACAGAGGAAAAAATGGGAAAATAAAATTGATGGTAGAAATTGTTGAAAGAAGAAATGAATTTAGGGTTTTGCAAGAAAAGAAGGGGAAATAAATAAAGTAGGAAAAATATTGAAAATTGAAATAAAAATGAAAAGGTAAATATGATTTTAATATTGTTAATCAATATTTTAACTGCAAAATTCAAAGTATAAAATTTGGTTAAGAAAATGGTTCACGTCCGTCTTGGAAATTTAATAAGGGTGATTTTAATAATAAATGCCAGAGGGTGTAAAATTTGTGATAATAATAATAAAAAAGTGGAGAAATATGGAAAAGAAAATAGCTTTTTTATTTTAAATCTCTCCTTTAATTATTTAAAAGCTTAAAAAATATTTTTAAAGCTGTAAAGGTAACGGTGGAGGCATGCCATTTTCCAACTACTGACATCTCTTTTGTCTTTCCAGCTAAATTAAAGTTGACTATACAAAATGTAAATTAATTAGCCCTCTTATTTTCAAGAATCTACTGTTAATGCCATTCTTAAATAAATAAATTGGTTAGTTTATTGCTGCCACTAGTTTGCTAAAAAATGAAGCAAAGCCAGAATCACAACCGGCCAATACAACTTTTTGGCCTTAAACTATAATAACATTGTACCACCTTCATTACTTTTATGCCATTAAAAGATTTTAATTTAATGTTCAATTCTTAACCAACATTGGTATTTAGTACGGAAACTCAGCTTACTCAAATTTTCTCAAGAATTTATGTCAATTTTTGTGAAAAAATGTTCAACGAGTGTACAGCAATAGCAGGAGTCAGGACTATTTTCAGGGTTCCCATGCTGAGTCTGCAGAATCTACAAGAACACAACTGTGTTTCCCTCATGCTTCCATGCGGCGGAGACAAGGAGCAAAGTGAGACTGTTACGGTACGACTTGTTTCCTCATCCTGAACCACCAACCAACAACACTCAAACCATCAACCAATCATCGCTACAAACAGACATTAGAGAACTGATGAGTCTCAAGATTCAGAAACGGCTTCATTATTTTGTATTATGTAACAACAATAATGTGCTATTTAACATACAGATACAGCTCTTGATTTCTCTACAAGTAACATTGCATACTCGTGGCATTTGACCGTGAGAAAAGAAAAAGACATAAACCTCCTGACTGACAATAAATTACTCATCCTGACTGAAAATACACATTAGCTACTCCACCAATCCCCCCTTTACTCATCAAGAAAAAAATTTACCCTTCTCAGATAGAAAAACTGAGAACACAAATGGACTAGGCTAACCTGATCCTACAATAAATTAGATATTACTGATCAAGTTCCTTTTCTCAATAGATGCTGAAGCATGCAGATGCCCACTTGGCAATGACAACACGACTATCTCATGATGAGGAACTCTGATTGTCCTCAAATTCTCTTCTTACGATCTCAAGAACAAGTTCATTCCAGATATCAACAGGACCTGGCATGCACCAGTGTAAACAATCTTGCGGAGGGGGCCTTCCATCTGGACCACGTTTAGTGATTTTATTCGGGTCAGGATTTCTGTATGGACCTGGATGACCATCATGACGATAACTAAATGCTTCAGTAATATCCATCAACCTCAACTTTGATTTATTAGTTGCCTTCTTAGCTGCACGTTCAAAACCTGTTACTTGTTTCTCGTGCATAATGTCTGTAAACTTGTTTTCTACCAGTTGGCCAGGCGCAAGAGGCTTTTCCTTTCCAGTGCACGATCCACCAGTATTCCAGGCACCACCCTCGTAATGATCAGGTGAATATGAACGCACAATTGTCAGCCCCGTGAAATTGGTATGTGTAACAATCGATGTGAGAATTGTCTCAACAGATATCCCAAATGCTTCAATATTGTTGACCTTCATTGGTCGAGACTTGTCCGGCCACCACAATTGCCCTCCTACAATTTCATTTTTCAATACGTAGACTGACTGCTTGGCAAACCAGTGGCCAGATGAAAGCACCACCACATCAAAGTTTGTGATGTATTCCATGAAATTTTCGTCCGGGACATCAAGGTGGAGCTTGGGGACACCCTCTGGAGCAAAGTCAAGAGGCTTAGATGTTTGATGAACAAGCCACGAAGACCATATCTGAACAATCATAGTAGATGTCGACCTGAAGAAATAGCGTTGCATTCTTTTGTTCCCTCTGTTCTTTGGAGCTTCTACCTGGAAAATATATCAGAATTTTGTTTATAAGAAACATACTCCTAAATTATGAAAACACAAAATTACGTGCAATTTGAACCAACATTTCATGCCATTGCCAAAAATGAGAGGAAAATTTTGCAAACAGAAAACAAAAAAGAAAAGAAGTCATTTATGGTATTAAATCTGAAAGCACTATTATTGCGAAATTACTTTCCAATTTTACCGAATGTCCCAAAGGGACTGCCAAATTACTTTAATTTAGCAACAAAATATTGCCAATAGAGAAACAATAACATCATTTCACTTAATACACTTGCCTGCCAAAGAAGGCACAACATTGACTCCATTTGATTTCGAGCAACGGAGTCACCAATGAATGCTACTGTCTTCCCTCTCATCAATTCCAGAAACTTCTTAGCATCAAAACGTGTAAGTTCACATTGATAAGGTTTCCATCGCCAATTCTCATATTCCTTATCAGGTCTCCCATTGCCCTGGCAGTTCTGCATCTGTGTCAAGACAGGGCATGTATTGTTCGTGTACAAAGGCCCTCGCAGATCATAAAACCAGCTTCCATGGTATAGATCACAGCCTACCACATTAAAGAAAAGTAAGAGGTCAAAGCCAACGATAGTGTCAAAGAAGTTGGAAATAGCAATGGCTTCATGCACACAGCAAATATATTACTATTAAGTCAGCAGAATTCCTTTATAATGATTCCATTTCACGAGAACTACTTGCTGTGAACATTCTTTTTTACTCAAATAGAGTCAACACTCACTGACAACAGTGACTGAAGGTCAACATGATGTCTGCAATCAACTCAAAGGAAACCCAGAATGTTCTGCCCACTCTCACATAAGACACTAGACTCTGGTTTACAACAGTCCATCAGACGTCGGCAGAGCATACTTTCTAAATCATAGAAAACAGCCCCACAAGAATAGATATCTTCCCCAATAAAGGCCCTTCTAATCCAATATAGGTTTGAAGACAGTACTTGAATGAGTCATTGCAGAAAGCTCATCATCTTCAGCCAAACATTGGCTTTAAGGAATTAAACTCTTATTTATTACTAAAGATTCACCTTGTGAAACAATAACCAACATCACAAAAGGGTTCTACGAACCAATTCACAATGCTAGACAATAGAAACAAAAAGATGACAAGTATTAATTCTTGGTCAGAGACACGTCAATTAATGCAAATCATGGCAAGAAAACGTTTTCTTTCTCCCTCCACAGGCAGAACTAGTTGGTTGCAGTTGGACATGAAAAGGAAAATAAAACAGAACAGAGAAGAGCACTTTGACCATCAAATTAGGCAACCAACAATTATTAATAACAACAGTAGAACAATCAATGCCATGATTGTTAAAAATCTTAACAAATATGGTTAGTAGACCAATCAAGAATCCAACACACATAACAAACATAATCCATTAACAAAGCAATCCATATTTCTCCAAATCAATTTTCATAAAAGGACGCAAATTAACTACAACTTCCTCAAAAAAAGCAATTA
>CAODLS011679430.1:0-17467 GCA_948243855.1 Flueggea neowawraea | reverse complement strand
CAAAAAGAATCAATTTTCAGTGTAGCACAAACAACTATTGGCCAAGTCACAACCTGAATTCATTTTTTTATTGTCGACAATCACATGCAATCATGTTGAATAATCTTTGGACTTTTTCTTCATTAGGGAATTAATTTCGATACATGGCTGTCGTATTGCTAATTATACATATAATCAAATTATTATATTCAACTGTAACCAAGTCATAATCACGTTCATTACAATAATTTTAAACGAATGATGGACAATTACTTTATTGCAATTTTCTCACTGAACAAGTGCCATAAGACTCGTGCCCTAATTTCTTACAAATAAAATTTGTTGAGTACCAATATACTAATCATTAGACTAAGACGTCTCACAATAACTTTAGACATGTCATATCAACGGAATGGTAGTAGTATGAGAGTCATCTTTAACAGTAGAACAATAAAAATTCGACTCATAAAAAGATAAATAAATTTTGACATATCATACATTAAGGTCGCCAAAAAAATTCCAAAAAAGATGTAACTATATAGGCATATACAATTCATTTACGAGGTTAATAAATTCATTATTATTGGCTCAAATCAGCAATGCCGATTCAACCATTGGAACCATGAATTTTCGATTAACCCAAGAGCATTTCAACATTCAAATCAATAATTCGACAGAGCTTCGAAGTATTTTTGTGGGTGAGTGAACCTCCTATTTATAAAGGTTTTGAGAGTAAGAGTGCGTTGATAACTATGCTTCTAAAGATTTCTCCTATTCTTGAAGATAGTCTAGTTATCCAGTAATTGTATTATGATTATCTCGTAGAAAATAACTATAGACAATAAGATCCACTATTGAGAATATTATCTTTTAGAATGTGGCCTTTTTTCGAGCAGTGAGAGTTGAGCTTGATAGTCTTTGTGGGCTTTATTGACATTTGGTCCAAGTTACACCAGAAATAATGTATAGTTAATTATGCCACATATCATAATTAAAATTCAAATTTTGACAATAATCACTTATAATTTGATAATTATGTGAATATCATATTTTCAAGTTTAAGTTTTATCATATGCTATTTTTTAAAATCTGATTTTAAAAATACCAAATTCAGTTAGATAAAACCCAAAATTTCACCTCATTTTTACATTTTTCTCTATCTTAATTTTCTCTCTCCTCATTTCTCTCATCACTCTCATTTCTTTGTTGTCTCTGCTTTCTCTCTCTCTATTCTTCCTTTTGATCTCTCCTTTCCTCTCTGGTTTGTCTCTCTCCTCTCCCTTATGTTGTCACGACCCAAGATCAAATCATGATCAACATATGAGGCGAACCGAACCAAAAGTCTAGCTCATCTCGCACAAGCTTCGGAGAACAAAACTTATACCCAAAATTTATTAGAGACAATTCTAAAACCATTTTAATTTAGATAAATAAGTAGAAATCCAAATTTCTTTAAAACATAAATTTTAAAATAATATTTCTAAATAAGAAATCATACTAAAATGTCAAATAATTATACAGAACCATACACCCATAAGTATCTCAGAATGGAGCATCTAACACAAAAGACGGATTAGGGCCCGAACAAAAGGGCACTCACTGTTGAACAGGATGCCTCACTAAGTGTTGAACGTAAGACAATCACAGTCAACAAAACCTAAAATGTTAGCAACAAAACGGGGAGAGAATACTTAGTGAGGGACATCACTCTGCGCATCTGGGACATCACATAAACCGTTTTGAAAATAGTTTCAAAAATACCACATGCACATATATATATTGATACCATATAGATATACACACTAATACATACTAGTATTAGTTCAAAAACCTTTTTCAAAATATTTCGCAGAGATGGCATACAACATGCAATCAAACATAATATTTATTTTCAAATTACTTACTAATAATAAGGAAACTGACTGAGACCAAAACGGACAAACGAAATCAATAATAGCCACTTAGGAAAATGGTAGTCACTTAGGCAAATAGTAGCCACTTAGGCAAACGGTAGCCACTTAGGCAAATAATATCCACTTAAGCGGATAATAGCCACTTAGGCAGAGGTTAACCACTTAGGCAAATATTAGCCCTTTAGGCAAATAACAGAGCATTGGTATACCAAAAGTTATGTTACCTCATAACTAGGTGTCTCATATCAGAAAAATTCATATAAATATATTAAAACAAACAAGCATGCAAAACAGACAAATAGTTACATAATATATGTATTTAATTTCAAAACAAAATATTTATTATGAAAAATATATTTAATTACGGAGCAAAATATTTGTTACAGAAAATATAATATTTTTCGAAGCTGATTTATTTGATGCAACATCTCACATAAACTAGATTTGAGGATTTACCGATCATTTAGTTAGTACGAATTACATGTAAAGGTCAGAGCACAATAAAAACATATAGGTTCAGAAAATACAGTCTATGTGTCTAGAATGACATCCAATTCACCTGAGCGCCGAGTCAATAATCCAATCACTGATCATCGGTGGATGACTAGTCACCTCAGATATCAAACAGAGCTGAAAACATAACTTTATCGCAATGGGATCAGAGCAGTAATGATGACAATACTAAAAATTTATGAAATGCAAATGCAGAAACCCAAATATCTGACGATGCTCGAAAACCTATTTTAATCGAATATCTAATATTTTCTTTCGAAGATCCAACACTTCATAAAATTACCGATTGGTCCCTCAACTTTTACCAAATTACACTTTAGTCCCAAAATATGACAAATTACAAATCCCTCCATAAAATTTCTAGAATTTACAAATTTGTCCCCAATCTTTTCAGAATAACAAATCAGAGCTCAAATATTTAGAATATTGCAATTTAGTCCTTGCAACACAAATATTTCAAAAACACGCTAAATTTGTACAAACCGACACCCAACATTCCAAATCACCTAAATCACTTCAAATCACCCTCAAATACATGAATCTATAATCAATTTCACATAAGGAACACAAAATCATCAAGAAATCTCCAAAATTTGTACCAAACCCTAACCCATTCAAGAATAACATCAACTCTCCAAAACCCAAGCTCAATCCATGCATTTCTAACCTTCATCTATCATGATCTAACAATATCTAACTCATATTTAATCAGAATCAAGCAAAATTTGAAACCCTAGCCAAAATGCCCAAAAACGTTCTTCTTGCATTCTTGCATAATCAATGCATAAAAATGAAGAAAGAAAAGAGTTAGGAATGAAATCTTACCTCAATAAATGTTAAGGAACCAAAGAGAGGCAATATGAGAGAGGAATGGACGAATTTGAGAGCGAGAGGAGTGAAAATGAGGAGTGAGAGTGAGAGAATCGAGTATGGGAGTATTTATAGACCTCAAGCCCAAAACGTTGCATTTCACCCAAAAACATCCTTTTAATCAGCACTTACTCGTGTAGAAAAAAGTCTACTTGAGTAAGAATGGTTCTAGGGGAGTTTCTGGAAGCAACATTCACTCGAGTGACCAAAATCTTACTTCAGTAAATTCCCATCATTTTTACTCGAGTAGAAAACATTCTTACTCGAGTAAAACCTCGTTTTTCCAAAATAATGATGATCATGCTTTTACTTGAGTGACATTAATCTTTACTCGAGTGAGCCCAAATTCTAAGTACTTGAGTAACACTCCATCTACTTGAGTAAGCATACACTCCAACCAATTAAACATAAATTATCTAAACACCATCCTGGAACTCAATCAAAAAAATCAAAATCGAACATATTGCTACAAAAAATCTATTTGGAACATGCAAGGTGTTACATATACCTTCTTCGTCTCTGACCTCTCTCCCCTCTACTCTTCCTCTACTCTCTTTTCGTCGCTCGCTATCTCCTTTCTTTGTTTTTGTCTCTCTCCCCCGGTCTCTCTTTTCTCTGTCCTCGTCGCTCTCCTTCCTCTCACTGCTCTCTAACACATGATGGTGTAGAGAGAAATAGATCTTGATCTGGATCGGTGATGCAACCCTAACAGCTTGATAATGTAGAGATAAGAGAATCTGGAATGGAAGGCATCCACCATTTGCGTCGTCGTTTCGATTCTCTAGATTTGGATCTAGAACAAATATCAGATTTGGTTATGTATGGTTGTATTTGTGTTGATTTTGTAAGGTTGATTTTGTTGAAGGTTGATTTTGTTAAAGATTAGGTGGCACATATAGGTTTACGGGCTAGGGTTTTATGGCATATTAATTTAGATGGAGTGTAACGTCTCGCCATTTCTATGGTGTTCGATGGTGATTAGGTTTGATTTTGATTTTTTATTCGATGTTATAACCAATGAATTAATGTTTTGGGTGATGATTGACAATGGAATTAAGTCGATTTGCGAACCATTGATCTCGTTAGATGTTTATCCGATCGATTGAAGTGTTTCGGGCGAGGAAGTCGTGTTTTAGGGCACCCACAGACAAGAACATGGTCAAACACTTTGACCGTGGCTTGAAGGGGGAAAACGTGTGTTAATTGGCCAAGACACGGACGAAAACCCGTGTTCGTGTCTTCTGCACTTCCATTCGTGTTTTTAGGGTTGTCCATGTCTTTGGTTTTAGACGAATTGGTCAGAGACACGGCCGTGTCTCAGCCCGTATCTTGTAAAAAAAACCCTAACCGACTTCATTCGGCCTCACTCGCTTCCCTTCATCAAAACCCCGCCCCTAAACCTCTCATTTCCCATTTTTCTTGCCTTCCTTTGGTGGAATTCGCCTCTTGAGGCAAGAATCACTCCTCTTCTTGGTTTCTTTCCATTCCTTATTGCCATTTTTGCTTGGATTTTTTTGTTGTGAAAGGAAGAGCGAAATGGGTTTTGTTAGGTGATTTGTGTTGGAATTTTTGAGGTTTTATGATGGATTTGAGTATGATTTTGATAGATATATGTTGTAAGGCCTTAGAAACACAGAGAATCAAGAGGATTTTGAAGGATGGATGGTTTTTGCTTGGGGTTAGGGTTTGTGACGGGTTTGAAGAAAAAGTGATGATTTTTGGGTTATTTGATGTTAGTTGTTGATTGATTTGTATCCTAGAGGATGCTAGGGAGCTAATGGTATGGTTGGAATTGATTTTTTTTGGTCAAATCGAGTTTAAGGACTATCTTCATAATTTGCAACATGGAGGACCAATTGTGTAATTTTGTATTTAGCGATTAAAATGTAATTTTACACATGTGTGAGGATTATTTGGGTGTTTTGGAGATTTTGAGGTCTTGATAATAATTTTGGAGTTTTGGGATTAATTTAGGAATTTAGAATTATTTTATTTAATTGGAATATTTTGAGGACTAAATGGTAATTTTCCAAACATTTGGGGACCAATGTGTAATTTTACATTGAGGTGTAATTTGAATTATAATGTTAGACTTTGGTTCAAAATAGGCTTTTGGGCGTCATTTGAGGGTCCGAGTATGTGCACGTATTTCGATACAACCACAATACCAATATTCCATTGCGATAGTTTCTGATATATCATTGTTTCTGATATTATTATTTTAGCTTCTTATTCATGCCAGCGTGATCAGCCGCCAAATAGTGGTGCCTGACCGGTTAGCTTGGACATTCAGGTGAGTGAATGACAGCTTTAGATATATAAGTTGTGTCTTAAAACTCTATATAGTTTTTGGTGTGCTGGTTATATTTTCGAAATTGGACTTAATAACGAAATGGATAATTAATAAATTGATTATGTGGTTTTTATTAATTAGTAAATTTGTTTTAAAAACTTGGTTTTATATATATATATATATACCTTTCACCATTTTTTATATACTTTTATTGCAAGAGTTAATTTTTTCAATTTAAAATGTTATATATATACTGGTTACGAGACACCTGTGTTACGTAGGGTAAACGTAGTCTTTGGTATATTAATGTACAGTCAAGGCCTAATTACCAAGGTATGGTGGTAACCGTGTGTCCAGCCAGACACATGACTTTATTTTTTATTAGTGACAGAGTCCACAATCATCATTGTTATTGGTCCCATACCACTTATACTATGTTTTTGTTACCGATATTGTTTTAGTTCTTGTGCTTAAAAGCATGTTGTTTGCTTTGGTTGCGAACGTTTTTGAAATTATTTCTGAAAGACTATTATCTATATAGTGTGTATACGTATGTATACTTATTTATACTTGTGTGTGGTATTTTCAAATTGTTTTCAAAACATTTTTTGTGAGACACGTATGAGGCGATCTAGAGTGTTGTTTTTCAATAGGGATTCTTACCCTTTTTCCTTTCCTTTGTTTGTCTCTACTAAATTTTCAGGTGGACAATTTTTGGCTTCGGCAACTACACTGCGTCTTGATTCCTAGTGAGGCATCTTATTGGTTAGTGATGCTCTTTTGGCTGGGCTCTTCTGTTTTTGATGTAGAGTTCCACATCGAAATGTTGTAGGGTTACTGGGTTGTCATTTTTTGTATTTTGCTACATTTCTGTTGATTTTACTCGCTGGCATTGTTTTGATATATATATATATATATCCCCTTATATTGGTTTATTATAATTTTTTTTTATATTCCATATGTATTTGAATAACCAATGTTTTGATAACCGGATAAGTGAGGTAGTGTTTCTGTTCATCGAGGCTACTACAAGATGAGCCGGCTTTCTTATACGTTTCGCCTCGTACGCCGGTCATGGTCCAAAAATGAGTCGTGACATGGAGGCTAAGGTTTGGTTGATTTGTGCTTGGTTTGGTTGATTTGTGCTTGATTTGGTTGAGTTTTGTGGTGGTGGCATCGTTGGCAAACCATAGCCACATGCTTTTTTTATTGTTGATGGAGGTGGAGATCGATCTGGTATTGGTGGCGGCAAAAATCTGAAATTGATGTTGCGTATACTTTTTGAAGATCTTTGAAAACTTTTCAACTTTTTGAAGACTTTTCAAAGACCTTTGAATACCTTTTTAAAATCTTTTGAAGACCATTGTAATTTTTTTACAAATTTTTGTATTTCAAATTAATTATTGTCAAATTAAATTAAAATTTATAAATATTGTGTACACTGATACATACATACATACATACAATTCAACTTATTTTTTTTTAAAAATATTAAATTAAAAATTTATTGAATCAAATTTCTTATAAAAAAATTGTAAATTCTCTTTTGGAGACCTCTAGAGACCTTCAATGACCTTAGATTAAATCAAATTTCTTATAAAAAAAATTGTGAACTTCTTTTTGAAGTCTTTTAAAGACCTTCTAGAGATCTTTTGAAAAATCAAATATTTTCTTTGCCAAAATTCATTTTTCATGAAAAAATTAATTTCTCATGAATATGACGTTTTTTAAATTTAGTTTGTTTTTTTGGCATTTTTTTCAAAATTAGAATGTTGAATAGTACTTGTCAAAATCAGTATTTATTTTTGTTAAGTGTGATTCTCCATTTTAAGAATAATATTTATTGTAAAATTAATGGATTCTAAAGTGAAGTGGAAATCATATGTCTCTAAAACTGTGGAATCAACAGAAAATAACCACAAGAAGAATGAAGATTTTAAGAATATGAGAAACATCAACTTGAATATATATATATATATATATATATATAGAGAGAGAGAGAGAGAGAGAGAGAGAGAAAGGTGGAGATAAAATAAGAACATTGGAATATTTTATATCCTTTAAAGAATTTTCAATATATTTTAGCTTTTTTTGGGTTAATTACACAAAAATACAAAAAAAAAGACAAATTTCACAAATCCACCACATGTTAAAAATATACCAAAAATAGTAATATTGAATAAAATATTAAAAAATAACACAGTTTGACCACGTGTCAGAAAATTGACCGCACGTTGAGCAACCTCTTTTCACCTATGAAAGTAAGTACAACTCTAGAACAACACAAATAGAAACTAGTACAACAATAAAATGAAAACAAATAGAGAACAAACCTCAACAAAAATGAGTAAAGGTCAAACAAAATTTAAAAACTAATACAAATGAAAACAAAACAAGAACAACGCAAGTACAAAATAAGTACAATACTAATAAATACTTACAAAAAAATAAGTATAACCCAAAAAATTAAAAACATTATTAATGTTTTGTTGTTATTTGGTAAAATACGGAGTACAAACATAAACTACATGATTACAAAGCCAATCAAAATAAGAACTGTTAGATAATTTACAAATTAATAGGGATAAAATCAATTTATCTGCCTCGGCATCTCTCCGCTCCGTCACGTCTCTCAACTGTATATTTCAACCTTTAAAATCAATTTATAGAGTAATTATACAGGAAAAGAATTAAATTGATCGAGTAGGATACTTATTACAACTTTTTTTAGTTTTATCAATCTTGATAACTCAACAAAATAAAATGTCAAGTTTTATAATTATTGACAAATGTGTTATCGCTAATATTTTGTACTAATAATTTTTCGTTAAATGCTAATGTGACATTGGTATTGCTAATACTACATGAAAGTAGATTATCTAAGTGAGATGAAGTCAGTGATTAGCACTATGTTATAATTACTAATTACGTCGTAGGATAATTTATAAAATTCATGTCTCCTAAGCCTATAACTTGAGTTGATTTGTTGAATAATAATCTATGCAAGATAAAGTCAGTAACACATTTTCTTTCTTCTTTTTTGGTGTGGATAGATTTAATCACAAAAGGAAGCCAAAATCTGCCTCTTATTTCCCCACAGAAATCCTATTTATTGTGTTTAAAGGATCTTCATTGCACATTTATAAAATGTGAATGTATATTCATTTAAGAATGCATTTCATATAGCTGGTCTTTTTTTTAGACGAGCCTTCAACTCCCGTAGGAGGAGGTTTTAGCAGCATGACTCAAACCCAAAATGTCACGCATCCACCAAGGATCCCAACCAGCTGCAGCCTGCCATCATATAGCTGATCTTTTGAGATCACAACTTCCAACTTTTCTAATTGTGAGCACTGCTTTATGACTTGTGAGGATAAAAACAACACAAAGCAAAGCTACAGTTAGAAATGAAAATAAAAGAGGATTTGTAATCACTCAACTTTTGAGATGTCAAAAATATTCCCAGTTAAAGTGGATGAAATGTGGCAAAAATTGTATAGCAAATAACAAAACAGCAGAAGCAATAGGAGAATATTGCAATTGTTTTTTTAAAAAAAGAACTTGTTATTTTTTTTCCTTGGCTACAATAAAAACTTTACATTTAATTAAAATAAATGTAGCTAGAGAGAGAAAAACAATAACATAATCAAGCTTAAAATATCAGAAAATATACTCAAACTATTTACTAAAGTAAGGATAAAAAATTACTTCAAAAAAAAAAGAAGAAATAAGGATAAAAATATTGGATGGTCACTGAACTTTGGCTAAATTTATAATACGGCCACTGAGCTTCAATTTAATTTCTTTTCTAAGCTCCAATGTCAATATTTTGTCAAATTACAACCTAAGTTAGAACCAAAAAATATCACATCAACATCTGTAAATTACAATGTATACAAAATCGAAGTTTAGTCGTTATAAGAGAAAAAAAAATTGAAGTTCAATGAACATATTAAATAGTTTAGTGATAATTTTTTTTTACCTAAAATACTACCTTTTCTTTTTATTTTTTATATGGCCTTTATTACTTTCTTAGTTCTAATTTGCTACTAGTACATTTGTGGTGTGTTCTTCTTTTTCTACCTCTACAGCTCCATCTCTGTTTATGGTCCGATCCTTATCTCCACATTCGTTAAAGATCCAACTATCCAATTTATACTTCTTTTTTCACTGGCCGTGAACGTACTCTTTTTGTTTTGGCGTCTGGACTAACAAACGCCCAACTTGGGCGATCCAAGACACACCTTCTTGTATCGATTTTCCTTCCTTCATCACATCTACTTTGCCATCACTCAATTTACCACTAAGGTCTCTCTTTCACCTTCCTTGTTTGTGTTTTGGTAAATTGTAATTACTATGAATTAATTGTTATTTGTGACAATAAAATAGGTTTTTTTTGTGTTTCGTTTTTGCTTCCACTAACCGCAAATTTATATCATATAAGTTATAGTAGGTGAAAACTGTTCTTAGTTATTATTATTTTTTTGTTTTAATATTGTTAATTTATTATGTTTTCTAATGTTGAAAGTTGGGTGTAAGTCTTCCATTATTTGAAAGTTTACATCTGATTATGTAACTATTAGGTCTAAGAGCTTGTGAGCATGCGGTGATTGGAAGTAGTGTTTTACAAATGCTAATAAATAGGTAATTCTCTAATTTAGTTGTTCTTTGTGAGGCAAAACAAATTCATTTATGTTGATTTATAAGGAATTGTCTATATTGTAGTCTTGGTCGACCATCGTAATTTATTAAAATCCCATTCAATTCTTGTGTCTTTTTTTTTTTTAATTTGTTAGTTCTATTCCTAAGCTTATAGTAATCTAGTTACTTCTTAGTTTTTTTTTGACGATATTACTTCTCAGTTTCTGATATTATTATGTTCATAGTAGTTGCATTAATTGGTAGTAAATGTCTCTTTTAAAATACTTTCTTTAATTGTGGCGGAATAATATAAATGCTTGTGAAGAAGGTGAGAGTTGGAACTTTAAAAGGAACTGAGAATCGATTTAAAACAATAATTGACACATCAAATAATTTCTCAACCATTGGTAGTTTTGGCATTAAGTTTTTCAACTAATTATTGTTTTAGTATTGTTTGAATAATTTTTTTTCAGTCTCTGGTCATTAATTTTAATAACAAAATGAAAACTGCGATCATGTTTAGGGAATT
Organism: Flueggea neowawraea; assembly: GCA_948243855.1. Classification (NCBI taxonomy): domain Eukaryota; kingdom Viridiplantae; phylum Streptophyta; class Magnoliopsida; order Malpighiales; family Phyllanthaceae; genus Flueggea; species Flueggea neowawraea. The sequence continues at coordinate 6,729 of CAODLS011679430.1, read as the reverse complement.
AACGCCAAAATCATAAATAATTTGAGATTTAAGACAAATAAAATAATTTTTCAAACCAATCTCTTTATCTCTCTGTTCAGAGCTCGGTAAAGAACCGGACAAAGATTGTTTTCATTGTGACTTCCTTGTGTATATACATTCTTTTCATATAATGAAAATTAACTTGATTTACCAAAAAAAAATAAAGATGGTGAATGAAAATTAGTTTAGGGACTTAAACCAAAATAGTTGACAATTCAAGGGCTATCACAGCATGAGATGAGCCAACACAAAGGACCCGAAGCAAAAAAAAAAGAACCGAAATCCTTCCACCTCCGAAGTCCAACGTCGAAAGCTTCTCTTCCCTTTGACTCTCCGTACAGTCTCTCTCTAGAAAACATCACTGTCAAATATAGAGCTCCCTTCAATTCAACCTCCCACACCACAGTCAGAAACACAACACTTATTAAATACTTGCTCGCAAACATTTGTACCTTCTTTCCCACAATAATATATGTCTATATCAATCAAAACAGCCACCAATCTCTCTCTATATCTCTCTGATTACTGATCTCTCTCGAATTTGGCGGGAACCAACTTCCAATTTTCACTTTCCGTACGAGAAAAAGATTGAATCTTTCCCATCTTTCATTGCCAAGAAAAGAAAAAACGCATAAAGATTGAAGCTTTTTTTAGATATTTGTACTCTTGATGGCAAACCCATCTGCGTCCCACAATCAAGACTCCAGTAATCAAGCTCCGTCTTCCTTCAATGGAGGCAACGCCAATCCCAGTAATGGAATTTCAGCTCCTGATAACAGCTCTGTCACGGATTGGACTCCTGAAGAGCAGGTCATACTTGAAGATGGTTTGAATGAGTGAGTTTCGGTTTCTTTTCAAATTTCCAATCTTTGGGTTCCTTGAATTTGGTTGTATTTGTTCCTGATGGGTTTTTGAGTTTTTTGTCGAATTGGATTGTCTTGGTTTTTGCTGGATTTAGTTTGGTGTTTTGTTGAATACTTTTTCTTTTTGACAACGGTTTTCTTGAGTACTTGCAGGAATCTTTATGGTTTCTTTGTGTTGGACTCTTTTGTGGTTTTGGTGAATTGTGTCATGGTTTCGTTTCTTGTAGTGCAATGAATTCAATATTTTTATTTTGTTGTGATTTTGGTTCATTTCGGGTTTGTGTCAATCTATTTGAGACTGAATTGCTATGATCAAGCTTCTATTTTGCTTGTTTTGAATGAAGGCTTTTCTGATGTTTTGAGCTATTGTTGAGTTCTGTATTGGTAGTTTATATTTGCCTGGAGCTGAGATTCAAGATTTCATCCAATTTTTTGCAGTTTTTGAGGTCTCCATCCCGACCCCGGCCCTCTCTCCCTCGAATTGAATTTATGATTGATCATTTGTTAGATTGCTAACAAATTATACCGCATTTGTAATTCGTACAAATGGAGTAATTTTAAACTGATTAAAGTTTGGATTCCTTTATTTGCTCATAACTTCATTAAAGGATTCGATTTTGGTGTAATGCGGAAACAAATAAAACAATTTTTATTCAACTGAATTTTTCAGCTGAAACCTGATATGGTCAAATAACACACAAGTTAATGTTTCAGCTACGTGTTCATCGTTTGACTGATCAACACATTGGAATGTTCCTTTGTCTAAATTTTGTAATACCACATAAATGTGAATGTATTAGTGATAGAAAAGATGGTAATGTACATTATTACCAACTTGATCTCATTAACTCATTAACTTTCCTATTTGACTCTGTTAAGGTACTTGTTCTCGAACTTCAATATTCTGCTTATTAGTGTGAATTTGAAAAAAAAAAAGACTATAATAATGAAATGAAATGAAATGATGTGATGTGAAAGCAGTTGTAAGTTTTTTCTTGTTTGTTTTTTTTCGAATTCTAGATTAGTTTACATTGTTTGAAGGTGCAACTTGTCTAGAAGTTTATATTCCCAATATAAATAATGATCCACAATTAGTTAACAAAGACGATGTTGTATTCTGTTTATCTGCAGATTTGAGGGAGAATCAAACATAATACGTTATGCAAAGATAGCAATGCAGTTACACAATAAAACAGTCCGAGATGTTGCATTGCGCTGCCGATGGATGACTGTAAGTTTTGTTATGACCTGCACTATAAATGTGAGATGCTTTTAGTAATTCAAACATGATTTACATTTGTAAGAGCTTTGAGTCACCATATGAAATTTTAACATTAATTTGTTATCCCCTTTTAGAGTTTTGATTTGAAGGATAAGTCCATTTCATCAGGATAAATTACCTTCAGGCAGATTATTGCTCATTAAGTTCACTACCTTAACTGTGCTGACAAAGAGGTTCACATCTGAGTGAAATCTGACTCAATCGGAAAAATACATCAAATATGTATAAAGTTAAATTGGATTATTTTCTGTCCTCAGAAAAAGGAAAATAGCAAGAGAAGGAAGGAAGATAATCTAGCAAGGAAAAGCAAAGATAAAAAGGTAATTTTTTCTGCTTTAAAAATATTCGCTTTTCTATTTCTAGCGTTCCTATTTATATAGAAAGAAATAAGCTTCAGAAGATTCAATCACCTTTTTTACTGATTTGAAGTTTTTTCTCTTGTGCTACGATTTTGAAGGTTTTATTTTCTTTTTGTGAATGTTTTTTTGAAACTTTGTTGACTTTGATCAATGGGTGTCAACAACTTGTTTGGTTCATCTGTACACAGCATTTAGATGCATTAGTTACTATTGCTTTCCTTTTATTTTTCAAATTTTCTGTTGCTTAGCATTCATTTTCAGCATATTGAATTCTAAGTTTAATTTAGTTCTAAGGCCATCAATGGTCACACCAGGCATGCAAAGTTTATAACTCCATTGTTGGTTACAGTTTGTTTCTAGGTTATTCCAACTTCTTGACTATTTACAGGAAGAAAATTTATAAGATAAGGTTGTAGATATGCACATGAAAGATAAAAACATGATATTCGGTAAAGGATAGAATATGAAATCATTGTGAAGCAAAATGTAAAATTTGTATTCTTATGTTTTTTATTGATCACATATGTCCCAATTTCATTTATTGGTGCATCTTTTCCTTTTTGAGGACTGTTTTATTATCTGCTTTTATGTCCAATAATGAAGCACCCATTTGGAAAATTCTGATTTCTCCTTCTAGAACCCTGAATTCTTTGCATGTCAACACGTGTAATTGTCCAACAAGTAGGAGTTAATGGTTTTACAGTAGCGGTTATACAATTAGCGCTCAATTATTTTACAGCGGAAACCTTCTTTTTGGCACATATCCACTCGTGATGCGAAATAGCAGTCAACAGTTGCGACGTGTAGCTAGAATGAGCAATTTATTTAAAAAGGGTCACTGTGGTTTCTTGAGTGATGGAGACTTAAACAACGTATTCTGTGCTTATTTTTTCAGGAAAGAGTTAATGATCTTTCAGCAAATGCATCTCGCTATGTGGGCCATTCCAATATTTCTCCATATGGAGCTTCATTGATTCCCATAGACTACAATGATGGCTTCTCATTCAAAGGTTAGGATTCTATACCGCTACTGAAAATTTATGTTTGGTAGAAATATTTTTTAGGGTCTTTCTTGCGTGTTTGTATGCATGAGGAAATTGAATAGTTCAGCAGATCTTTACGAAGTTTTGTCATTAGTATTCTTTATGGATCACGATTTCTTCTTTTGTGTATCAATTTTAATTCCATTGAGTGGAATAAGCTGTTAATTCCTTCATGTAATCTGAGGAATTCAAAGCATCACCATGAAGATTAATTGAGTAAATGAATGTATTTTAAATCATTCACATGTCTTCAACATTATTTAGAAGCACGATTTGAAAAAAAAAACGAGCTTCTTTTATTTGCATTGTAATAATTATTCTTTTTGCTTGAGCCACGTTTGTGTCCCGACTCGCATGCACATATTGTAATGTTTTTATACTATACTTCGGTTATGCTGGTACATTGGGAAACACTGTTTCTGTTTGTAGCAATTGGTGGACTTAGGGGCGAGCTTCTTGAGAAAAATGCACAGGCCTTCAGCAAAGTTACGGCGAATCTTGCAACTTTGGAGGTAAACACTTCTCATCTTCTATTGTGACCTTTCTTAGTTATTAATATATTTTTTTTTTCATAGAACATTATTAGTCTTTTATTTACATTTGGTCTTAAAGGTACTTCACAGGTTGCAATTTTGTTATAAACTGTTGGTTAAATTTTTTGCTCGCAATCTCTGTACTGCATCTATCCATCTCTTGTTTCAATAATAGAATCTTATGAAACCCTCCCCCCCAACAAAAAGAAATGATGTGCATCTTTTTGGATCTGTTACTGGTTGACAAGTTTTGCAATCATTTCATCTTTGCTTTCACTTTCCTTTGATTGTTATGTGAATGGAGATAATTCTACCAAAGTTTAATGCTAATCGAGTGCTTGATTAGGTGCTTGGGAAAAATCAACCTATATATGAAGCACATCCTTTGGTAAGTGAAAATTTTACTGATGTTAAAGATATATGCATTATAATCTTTTTTGTTGTCATTATTTATAATACTGTTGCATTGCATCTACCTGTTGCATTCATGTTTTGTGAGTGATTTGGTAATTGTATCGATTCTACCACTTTTGGTGTTCTATTTTTATGCCTTTTTTTCATCTATTTCATTTCCCTTTCTGTGAAATTCCATATTCATCAGATTTCTTTCTACCTACAATGTCTGTTTGTTTGGCCAGTCTCAAGCTCTTACTTATTCTGCAAATACTATTATTGTGCTCTCTTTATGTCGGCGAATATTAGAACAATGAATGACATTATGTGTGACTTGAGTCGTTAAAGAGTGCCTTTGTGTATTTTATTCTATGTGCTGCTTTATAGCAGCCAAACTGAAATGGCGTTTTGTTATTCTTCTCTTTTCAGATAAAGGAGAACATTGCTCTGCTTAGCCAAATTTGGGACAATATCAACAGGATAATGAACGAGTTTGTCTCTTCTGTTGATTTTTTTCCTTTTTTTTGTGTGTGGCATTTGCTGCAATTGCAAGTATATTTGTTTCCCTGTTTGCATGTGATTGGCCTGATCGATTAGTCAGTGTACTTCTTGAACTTTGAAAACCGGCAAATATGTTTAGATGCTATGCTTAGACTATTGTATAGTGGAATGGGTTCAAGCCTATCTCGAAGCTTGTACTCAACATTTTTTAGCAATATCCCCTTCTTCCCGATTGAACAAGGGTATTCTGCCCTGAGCCGCTTTGCTTGTGCAGCTTGAGCTTTGATTGAATTCTTGGCTCATTAAATTTCGGCAACAAATTCAAGAGTTAATCTTGCCATAAAAGCTCATTGCAAAATGCAAACAAAGCTCTGCTCAGTTATGCTATGCTTGCGTTATGCATGCATTCTTGGGAATTGTTAAATGTGGCAACTGTTAAAATGTTCTTATGCTAATAGTCTGTTAAGCATGAAAGCAATTGGAATTCAAGGTTAGAATTGTAGTCTGAATGCCAGCATTGGTGACTGCCAATCTGCCATCTGGTAACTCAGTAAAGGATTTATGTATATGTCGATACTGTGTGTTTGTTTACTGTAAAGTGAGAGCAGATAAAGTCCTCCAATGGAAGAACTGATCTGTCTTTTCTTGCAGCATGAACGATATGCCAGAAATAATGAAGCAGATGCCACCACTTTCAGTCTGAATGAGTGAGGAGCTGGCAAATGCATCCCTTCTCCCTCCAAAAGTCCCCCCTCCAAGCCATCATCTCTGACAAGCATTTCCTGCATTCTTAGTTCCGTTCTCGGAGCAGAATCTGGCCTTTCGATGCAGACGGCAACCGTTCTCGCCCTGCAGATGATCAAGCTGAAGCTGTATAGTTAGTTTTTATGCTTCTTTTGTTTTTCTGCCATTAATTACAGTTTACTTTTGAAGAACAGTTTGCGTAGCAGAATTTGTAATGGATTTTGCATAGAAATTAGGGAGTATAGAGTAATAAACAGTGCTTAATTCTATCAGTTTCTTTTCTCTCTTTGGGTCTTATTCTCTGATCAGATTTGCTACTAGTATTTAAGAAGGTTACCATAATTCTCAATTTTACTTTTGGTGTATGTATGGATTGCGAAATTAGAATTGGAATTGAAATTGAATCAGAATTTTAATGTTTGAATAGCATACAGAATTAAAATTAATTCAGAATTAAAATATGATCAAAATTAAAATTGTAAAAAATAAAATTCTAAAATTAGAATAAATTTGGAATTAAATCAAAATTAGAATATGATTAATATTAAAATTAGTTATTTAAATAATTATTTAATGTAGATTAAATATTTAAATAATTAATATGAATTATTAAAATATTTTCTAATTTAAAAAAAAAAAGAGATGATATATTAATTGTAAAAAAATAAAATTCTAAAATAAAAATATTATAATAACATAGCTTATTAAGCATCCTTTGGAACATATCTAAATTGGACTTGATCCCAAGTTTGGTGCGAAAATGGATTCCGTCATTTGGCAACAAAATATACGAGTTAATACATGTATTTAATCTCAAGTTTTGATCCCGTGCTAAGAAATAAATTGTGATTTAAACACATCAACAGTTTGAAGTTTCAAAGATAAACACTAGTTCATAAAAATCATTGGTATTACATCATCAAAACCAGGATTCACAAACACAGGCACTGAAACTCTATTCTTGCTTCTACTGGCAATGACGCGGTGCTC
>CAODLS011679288.1:0-17670 GCA_948243855.1 Flueggea neowawraea | reverse complement strand
AGTCATGAAGTTGGAGACTTCCAATAAGACCAGAGTTGCTAAGGTTGAGAGTGGTGACATGGCCATCTGAAGAGCAATTTACACCATCCCAGGAGCATGGATTAGCACAAACCGAATTCCAATTTTGCAAGACCTTTTTTGGGTCTGACTTGACTAAGTCTTTCTTGAAACTCAATAACCCCATAACTTCTCCATTACTGCTACTACTCTGTTCTGAAAAGGCCAACTCTCTTGCTTGTGATGATAGTGACATAATCAGAAACAACAACAATCCATGATCGAGAAAGAAATCAATCATGAGCTTCCTCATTTCAAGTCCTTAACAAACAGAGCTCCTCTTCTCTTTACCTGCTAAAATCTTTCTACCTGGCTTTGGCCATAATAAATTTGTTTTCTTGCAAAGTGGTTGGGAGAAAAAAAACAAGTACCCTTTTTTTCTTCTCCTTCTCAAAGGGTCTACGCTTCTCTCATCACAATTTTCTTTTCATTCAAATCTCCATATGATTTTCAGATCTGCCCTTAATTTACTCTTCTGGGTTTCATTCTTCCACATGAGTAACATGACTTCAAAAATCTGAAAACCAAACCAAAACCCCAAAAAAAAAATCATAATAATAAAACCTTTGGAGAGAAAAGAAAGAAAATGAAAAACAGAGAGAGTGAGAGAGAGAGAGAGAGAGAATACCTGGTAATCTGGTATGGTGTTATATATGACGTAATAGAGAGATGGAAAGAAGAAAGTTAAGGTTGAGGGGAGTGGCAAGTTGAGAAGTGCACACAACACAAGTCAAAAAATTGAAACCAAAGCTGAGGTTTGTTGGTTAAAGAAGACAGACAGAAGTGTGGGTACGATGTGCAGAGAACTGTCGGCTGTCACTAATCAAACTTCATAACATAGTACAGGTTGATTCTGTGACAGAAACCCACAAAACCAAAACAAACCACCAAACATAGCTCGAAAAACGGAATTTTCATATCAAACCCAACAAGGAAGTGATGGTTTCAGGACGAGAGTGCAGGATTGGAGGGTTTTTCTTGCTGTGAAAAGTGAAAAGGGAAGTCGTTGTTGTAGTAGGAGAAGGAAGAAAGAAAGAAAAGAAAAAAGAACAAATGGCACAAACCAAGGGAAGGAAAAGATGTCGTGGTAGACCAAGCAAGTGACCTCTATATTATTAGAATAGAATAGAATAGAATAGAAAAATGTGACAAAGTTGGTGCATTGGGAGCAACAAGAGCAACAACAGGCAGAGAAAGAAACTTTTTCTTTGGTTTGTTTTGGAAAATTTTGTGACTACCATAATACAACATTTAATTTGGAACGTTTTGTACAAATAGTTTTTTTTAAGAGGAAATTACCCCCTATATACGTTTTTTATTTCTGTTTTCATTTTTACAAATATTTTTAAAAAATAATTATTTTAATACAATTTTAATTATCTTTTATATAATACAACAATATTTATATCTACTTTTTTTTTTTTAATTTCTCTTTTCTCACCGACCCCATCTCTTCATCTCTGTGCATATGCACCTCAATCTCTCTGGTTCTTTCTCTAATCTAATAGCCCTTTTCTTCTTTGTTCTCTCCTTTACTACCGTCATCGTCCAACCTCCTTGGAGTTGCAGCAGTGATAGAGAGGTGACAACAAGTTATAAAGATAAGTCGACTGACAAGAAAGGCGACGAGATCTAAAGAGAGGCCTATTGACGAAGAGAGAAAGAGCCACGTGGAACGAGCGACGAGGGACGGCGGGCGACATTGGAGTCACGACTAGTAGAGTGGGAGAGCGCGACTGACGAGAGATAGAGAGAGGGGATTAAGAGAGTGACTGAAAAGAGAGAGCGAGATCTGCAGCGTCGGGATGAGGGTGGCGGCTAAGGTTTGTAAACCCTAGTTGGCTCCCATGGAAGAAGGAGTAATCTGAAATTTCTAAACAACTTAAAACATTTACCAATTACTAAATCAGTCTCGTAATCTTAATGTACTCATTTTGATTTAATATTTATGATTTATTCTCATTTTTTTGACTTTGTACTCCACATGTACTCGTTTTGTACTCAAATAACAAAGAAAACATAAAGGTTTTGGTTTTGTACTCTATTTTGTTGGTGTTTTGTTGTGTATTTTTTCTCTTTTTTGTTGTTTATACTCTTGCTGTACTGCACATGTACTCAGTTATACTAGTCAAAAACGGTTTCAGTTTTGTTGTTATACTAATTGTACTCGTATTATTCTTCACATGTACTCGGTTATGCTAGTCAAAAAACCTTCATTAACATTAGTTTGTACTTGAGTTGTACTCTACATGTATTTAGTTTTTACTGGTCAACAGAGCCTTCATAACACTACTATGTACTTAGATTGTACTCAACATATACTCAGGTTGTACTCGAGTTGTACTATTTTTTACTGGCTTAAATAGTTTGGTCAAAGCGCGGTCAATTTTCTTATGCGTAATCAACACGCGGTCAAACTGTTGCATTTTTGAATATTTTATTCTGAGTTTTTATTTTTGGTAAGTTTTTCAATTAATATTGTATTATAGAAATTATTTTTTGTTTTGTTGTCCATTTTTGTACATCACCCATTTTTTTATGCAAAAAGATTAAAAATTTAAACTGAAAAAAAAAATAAAAAACATTAACATTGTATTTTCCATGAGAATTATTTGATAGTAGAACTAAATACATAATTTATCCCCTTGCACCTTTTCTTCTTTTGTTACTTTAAATTTTTTTGAATATTTAACTTACTTCCTAAATTTGTTTAAACTGTCTCAACTATTTCCTAAATTTGTTTAACTGAACAATTTACTAACTTTCTTCAATTCATCATAGGACTTTTTTCTATTTGTTTTTGTCTTTTAGGTTTAGAAGTGATAACTGAAGAATGAATGAGATATTCTGAAATTCAACTACTTTGGAAAAAATTTAGTTAAGATAATTTTAATAAGTTCAAAGAATAAATTAAATATTAAAAAAATTTGAGTTAGCAGAAGAAAACATACAAATTTAGGCACTTAGTCCACTAAAAAACAATTAGGAAGAGATGGAAATGTGAAATGATGGTAGCTTATTTTGAGGGCATCACTTTATTTTCCATATTCGATTTTGGGTGCTGCAGTCAAACCAGGGATTTGATTTTCAATCCATGTCACTAACTCTACACTGCACAAAAGGGCTTTTTTTTCTAGTTTTGGGTGGTGTTGGTTGAGTAATTTGCATGGTTTAAACGTTTCTTTATATGCAGTCACTTTTGTTGTATGCTCTTTTCACTATTTTCGTAGTGCGGTATATATAAGATAGTGTGGATTGACTCACTGCGACTCTTTAACCCTACATCTCACACTACACTACCTCAATTTTTGGATCGTTTTGGATTTAGGAGTCTAGTGTCCAAACATTTCAATTTAATTATCATATATTTTTCTTATAATTTTTCTACATTTAACTAGGGCAAATTTTTAATCAAATTAAAAATTCAAACCAACTAAATTCAAACAAAAAATCGTTAGCTTTGACTTTTTGTACCCTAGACCCTCTTAAAATATAAATATAGAACGATTCTGAACTTTAGGTAAAAGCTATATTGAGAACTATCTCAAATGTAAAAAAATATTTAATCCAAACTAATTTGAAAAAGAGAACTAATTTAGCTCACCTTAGATTTTATCGTGTATATTATGTAAAATTGTGTATTCACAACTGTATTGTTTTAAATAATTAGCAAAATTATATATGTAGTTATTATTCATGACTCTCTTATGTTTTTATTTTCTTTTTTGGGCATCACCTTTTTAGTTTTGTTTTGTGAATTTCAATTGTTAATTGTTGTTATGTTTTGAGTTGAAGCCACATTGAATTATTTTGGAAATAGAATCATTTTATGTTCATGGTGTTAAGTGTTTTTGTTTCTTTTGAATATTTTGCATATAAGTTTCTCTTGCAATGAAATTTTAATTATGGATTTGACAGCCTCATTTGTTGCTTATACATTTAAAGTGCGAAAAAGTATGGGGTTTGTAAGCTTTTACACATCAATTGAGGGGTAACTCATAAGTTTTTAGGTATCAATTGAGGAGGAACAAAAGGGGTCATGGAGATCATTATAACTAGTTTTGTTATTTAATAACACCTACTATTATCGTTTCTTTGTTATTAAAAACTTATAGAATATAGTTCTAAAGTTGTACTTCGTAAGAGAATATGGATATGACTATACTGGAATTTTTGTTTGAAAAATTAAAAATTCTAAAAAATTTTGAAATATAGACCACTTTATCCTAAACTGAAACCCCGAATCCCTATTGTTGAAAATGGCTATTGATTCCAAGTCTATTATCGCTGAGCTAAACAAAGATCTCAAGCTGAATGATGAAAATTTTGAAATGTGGAGTATAAAAATCACAAGCTCGAGAACTCTTGGAAATGATTATAGTCGAACCCAAATAGGGTACTACCACTCAGCATAGGCGAGACTGTGAAGTCTATTTGGCTTAGAAGAAAATGAATAATATTGCTAGCATCATTCTCTCCCAAGTGCAATGGAGGATTATATCACAAAGCAATTTTGAGGCTATGAATATGTCAAAGATCTTTGAATTGTGTTGAAGGAGAAGTTTGGTGGTATGCCCCTAACTAAGCTTCGGTCTTTAACCATCAAGTTTGACACCTATAGAAAATTCCTTGATCATAGTATGACGAGGTATTTGCGTGAAAAGGAAAATATGATCAATGATCTTAGTGATGCTAGACACAAGATGACCGAAGAGCAGAATATTTAAGCTATGATCCACTCCTTGCCAAGTAGTTGGAAGCACTTGAAGCTACACTTGATGCATGCTCCCTACATATGAAATTTTGATGATGTTGTTTGCCACCTAAAGCACTCCTAACATTAACGACAAAAAGAAGAAGCAAATGTCATTCTTCATCAAAAACAAGAACGAGCTCTAAAGGCAAAGCAGATAGGACAAAAGAAGAGAAAGCCCAAGGCTGAAGCATGAGTTTTGTGGGTGAAATGCTACAACTTCCAACAGAAGGGGTACATTGCGAGAGAGTGCAATGCTCCCAAAAATATGGAAAATCGTTACTCATGTATAATATATGCTTGTGTGTTAAGTATTGTGTTCCTAACTAAGTTACATCCTCAATGATGTTTGATTCAAAAGTGTTATACCATGCGACCAAGGAATGTGAGGCATTTACCCATTTTCGACGAATGCCCAAAGGAACGAAATGGATATATGTGGGAAAGAATGCGAAGTTGGATGATAAAGGAATAGGCACATGCATGCTTACATTTTACGTGGCCAAACCTTGTTACTGCATGATGTCCTCCACACTCCTAAGATCCATAAGAACTTAGTATCAGTTATGGAATTGATAAAACTAGGGTTTGATTTGTCTTTTGAGAACAATAAAGTTGATTTATGTTTAAGTGACAAGTATTATGACTATGGTTTTGCTATAGATGTTTCCTTCGACGTGAATTTAGATTCAAATTATAATAATAACTCCATCACTTATCAATTCCATGTACTTTGCAACAAAACGACGTTGCAAATAGGAGGAATAAAACACTTCTTGACATGGTAAGATTTATGATGAGGAAGCTAAATTGTCATCTCCTTTTGGGGAGATACATTATTAATAGTTGCATGCGTTCTTAACGGAATACCCTCAAAATTTGTAGCCATCATGCGTTATGAAATTTGGACAAGTCCTAAGCCTGACCTAAGTAATTTAAGATTATAGGGTTGTACAACCTATGTTTATGATATTTCTAGCAAGTATGGAAAGCTAGGACTAACAAATACAAAAGGAATCCTCATAAGATACCATGAAGTCTCTAAATGACATGTTCTAGTGGGAAAACAAGAAGATGGAACAATAACAAAATTTGTGTCCTAAGACATGACAATCTTGGAAAAATTATTTCTAAAGTTACGGGAACTAGACAAAGACTCGAAATTTTTTTAGACCTAGGAAAGTAAACATTTAGGACCACTTCATCATAATAGGATAGATATTGTGGTAGTGTAGGAAAGTTGTGACCATCCACCTTAAGCCAGGGAAATGTTCCTGATCCAGACTTAAGTAGGAGATTGAACCCTACTTCAAACTGAAATGAGTATTATTCTTAGCGAGAGTATGGAAATTATATCGAATATTAACTAATACACTCATTTGGTGTATCGGAATGCCGAACCACTAGGTAGATTTGTGAGGGCTAAACTTCGACGATACTGCTTTTCAATTAGATAGCTAAGCGAAGCTCTTTAGCAATGGCACAAGAAGACGATGAATCTAGAAGTATGCAAGATGTTCTGTTTTCCCTGGAAAAGATGAATGGATCATGACAATAGAAGAATAAATGGTATCAATGAGATGAAACCAGGTTTGGGAACTGGTAGATTTGCCCGAAGGCCAAAAGGACATTGGAAATAAGTGGGTACACAAGATAAAGTGATCAACCAAGGAAAAACTAGTTAACCAAAAAAATTGAATAGTTGCAAAGGGGTTCACACAATAGGAAGGAATCAATTGTGATAAGACCTTCTGACATGTTGTGAGATTTACTTTGATTTCGTTAATCCTAGCATTTGTTGCTAGTCTCGACCTCAAGTCACATCACCCGTTGTGATATTTAATATGCAAAATTGCAAACCATTTAAACCCCTATTACAAAAGGTAATAGTCTTATCAAAGACAAATGCCCATAAACACCATAAAAGGTGGAAAACATGAAGCATGTTCTATATGCTAACACCATTGGTAGTCTTATGTATGCAATGTCATGTACTAGGCCTAATATCTACTATGTTGTTGGGTTAGCAAGAAAAATCCAGTCCAACCTTAGAGAAGCACATTGAAAAGTAGTTAAGAGAATACTTAGATACTTGAAAGGCACTGCATACTTCGCTTTGTGTTATCAAGGAAAGGATATATGATTAAAGGGATACACAGATGCAGATTGAGCCAATGATGTGGATAAGAGGAAATCCACTTCACAATATGTTTTCTTACTAAGCAATGGTGTCAAGTAGCAAAAAACAAACGTGTATAGCATGGTCTACTATGGAAGAAAAGTACATAACTCTATCTGTTGTAGTATAAGATGTTGTTTGGGTAAAATGATTCATAAACCACTTGGGTTTAACTGTCTCTCAAAACCCTTTGACAATTTATATTGATAGTTAGTCCTTGATTGCTTACTGTAAGGATTCCAAGTTACATGGTAAGATTAAACATATTGAGATTAAGTATCATTTTCTAAACTATCTTGTTGCAAGAGGATACGTGAACTTAGAGTACATTCCTACGCATTAAGTGATAATATATCTTCTTAGCAAACTCGTAAAAAAAGATATATTTGAGAGACTTGTTGCATATCAAGGATCACACAGAGTTTGACTAAGTAATTTTAGGTATTCCTTTTACATGAATTTTGATTGAGCAATAAAGTCATTTTTTTCACTTCATTGTTAGAAATATAAGTGTATATATATAAATGTTGTGAGTTAACATACATGACTTATGAGACATTTGTAAACCATGTTGGACGAAGAAGAAATCCATTCACATGTGTGTTTACCTCAGTTTTGTTGATTAGACACACAAAGTGTGAGATGAGATTGATTTTGAACATACTAATGAAATCACAAGAGTGTGGTCATAATCAAAAAGCTGACTTGCAGGGCTTATGATGATGTGCTTTTACAAAACGCAAAAAAGACGTATAATAGAGTAAATGTACACCATAGGGTATGGGTCTTATCATAGATCAGCAATGATTTCATATTAAAACATAAAATTCTAACATGTTATGTCTTAAAGCTAGAGGTAGTTCTGGTGTGGCATAGGCTAAGGTTGAATGGAAAAATGCATTGTAACAGAAGTTTCTGTGTGGTGTTAATAGTATTATATAAACATTCAATCCTCCAAGGAAAGGAAAGAACACAACAACACATTATCATAATGTGTGTGCTAATTAGGACTATGGGGATGAGAATTTAAATATAAAAATCGATCTCACTTTCTCTTGCATGAGCCCTTGTCGTGGACATGCAGTTTGCCTTAACACATGTAAGAAGCATGATCAAGTATGGCTACTTTAGTGCATCATTAATGGCCATTCATGATTTGACTATGGGTGGTGCAATAGGCAAGCGAGCGAGATCATGACAGATTACCTAGTATCAAAGAGGAAGTTCATTTTTCAAACACATTGCACTAGTCTTATTGTTTGCAAAGGCACTTGCCATGGTTTGAAATATGATGTATGAACTCGAGTAAAGTTTTCTTCAGATTGAAAGAGTTTGAAAGCATCAATTGTGAAAAACAAGCTAGTGGAAAGCATTTATTTTCTTTTACAGGTCTAAATTTCTACTAGATGGACAACTACAATAGGAATTGATTTACATGATAACTGCATATCCTTAACCTATATACAACACTTGAGCTCTCGTAGAATGCTGATTGCATAGTCTATTTATCTTCATAACAAGAAGATTGTGTGTGATGAGTTATGATTCAATCATGTAACATAACTAAACATTGTACCATCATGTGAGAGTAAAAGATGTTCGATAAACGGGTCCGCCCACGATAGGTAATTGGTGGAATCCGAGTCCAAGGTTGGTAGGTTAGATATGTGGATTTCTTAATCACAAAAGGATTATGAATGTGCTTTCTAAAAGGAGTAGGAGAATCCACTATGGTACACATGTATATAAGGCATTGTGTAAAAAAATCCTAAAGCGACTTTTAGTCACAATTAACAAAATTGTAGAATATACTCTCTCCCACTCTTCTATGTTGTTGTCGACTCTATTGGAAAAGAGAAGAAGATTTTGACTTCTCCACCATACACCATTTCTGCTAGACCAATCTTTTGGTGATATTTAGGTCGTGAAACAATCGAGCGTTCCATTTTAATAAGATCGTAGTTCGTTAATTTCATGTTAATTTGTCTCTTGAGAAGTCTTCTTTAGAGACTTTTTATAAGTTGAGCTTCCTTCATGGACTCTTGATTTCGACTCATTTTATGAAATCCGATGAGCCTTGATCTATATTATGTTTGGTATAAGGCAAAAGTCAAGTATGTTTTCATCCAATTAAGAGAGAATGGCAGAATTCTAATAAGAAATGTATTCTTGAGGGTTTTTAGTCAATAATCCTAAATTTAAATTCTTAAAAACTTCCAAAATGATGGGAATTATATTAAAAGAAAACTTTGTAGTTCAAACTTAATTCTCTGTTGATCTAGTTTCGTTGTGTGGATTAATACAGAACAAAAAGATCCATGCCCATAATGCAATGCCATGGTAGCATATAAGCCATGGTGATTAGAGGAATGGAAAACCTAACCATATAATGTGGTGATGTAGTTAGGTAAGATAGACCCAAAAATAAAAGGCCACAACAGTGTAGTAGTTCAAAGTCAATGGTATAAACAAAAAGGACTCCATACAAGCATGCGCATCAACCTTACATCATTGACATTGATATCGTATATATAATTAACAATACACCATTATTAGACCCCAAAATTGAAATTTCAATTCTCAGAAACCTACAATCAGGTAGGGATATGGAATCCTATCTTATTTATCTTCTTATTTGGTTTATTATTCTAGATTTTTTAAATAAACATTTAAAAGTATTTTTAGATCTTGAAATAAAGGTAAAAAAATATCATTAAATAATTTAAAACTTTATTTACTCATAGAAACTTAAAATAATTTAAAATAATAATTTCAGACTAAGAATCAATTATATTTAATATTAAGATTAACGCTGTATTTAATCAATAATTAAAAAAATTAATTTCACCTATCAAAAGAAATATTCATTTATATTATTTTTTTTTCAAAATAAAAATGGTTGGGAAACGTGGTGGGAGGTTTAGGGGTATCCGTGAATATAGGTTTAAAGACTTTGAAATTTGAGTAAGAGGCACGGAGCGCATGGCATGGTGCTTTGGATCTATTAGGGTTTTTTTTTAAATAAAATCTATTGCAGGGTTTTTTTAATGAAATCTATTAGGGTTTTGATTGTACTAATCTAAGCTTCTCTTTTTTTTAAAAAAAAAATGAAATATAAATAAAAGTGTAGGTAAGTGGAAAGCATTTTGTCAGTATACACTGCCCACGAGTGCAATGCTCTTTTCAATGACCCACATGTCCTTCGGATTCGCATTTTGTCCCTTTTGTGAACAAAAAACAAAAACTACGTGTACAAGGTTGATTAGGTGTCACTATTTAGGACACAATTTTATAAAATTATTGTGTTGGGTTCGATTACTAATAATTAAAAATTATTTCATTCTTTTTCATGCATTTCTCCTCCTTTTCAGAAGAAAAGTAAGCTCCGACTCTTATCAAGTCATACAAATTGTTGGAAGCAAGAAATTTAGATTATCGTATACGAGTGATGACAAGCTTTCAAGTACACTCAATTAGATAAAAGACTATGGTAATTGGTCATTAGGGTGATGGAGAATCAAAATTGAAGAATTGTAATTTAGTTGAATTTTTGTATTATTTATTTTATAATTAGTGATTTTCCTTTAATAGAATTATTTAAGATATTTAAGTTTATTTAGATAATGTTAAAATGAGTATAAGACCATAGGGAAATGAGTTTGGACCTATCAAATTTAATTCTGAGCTTCTATCAAATGATATACATATCATTTTCTAAGTTCTAAAAATACGTTGGGATAGTAATTGAAAAACCCAAAAGAATCCAGCAAAGTCAATTATGGACCAAGAAGCTAAAGGTTATACTCATTTTTGGTATAATTATCATGTCACAGCAGCATTCCATTAAATTCTCTCTTCATTAATGTAATACTCCATCGGATTTTAACCGAAATCTGGTGGCATTCTGCTCAGTCTTTGAGGCTAGTTTGAGATTTTGGTGAATTGATCTTAAGTGAGAACGTTTTAAAGGTCGTTTGTGAGTGCAATGCACGTTGATGCTCAACTACGCGCGTAGCGCATTGGAGGCGTGGACGAGGGTCGAGTTGGACCGAGGACGTGCCTCAGGTCACCAAAGTGCATGGGGTGTTCTGCGTACATTGATCATCGTGAAGACGTGAACAGTGACGAGAGTGATGATCAACGTACGTTGTTGGAGTGGAACGCACGATGAAGATGGATCTGAGAGGGGGAAGTTCACCAGGTTTATCATCTACGTGCCTAGTTGGACTAGAATGCACGTTGATTCAAGAATAGAGGGTGGCAAGTGATCAAACCCGCCGTCTACGGGCTCTGAAGCCTCGTCTACGCACGCAGATCATTGTTCAGTGTGCGTAGATGCACCCCAACGCACGTAGATGTGCCAGGTCTGGACCCAATTAAGTGACACGCAACGTTTCAGTTTTGTGGGTTTATAAATACACCTTCCCACACTCTCCTCCGGCCATAACTCATCTAAATTACTGAAATCACTCTCTCCCAACTGCTCTATTTGCTCTCCATCTCTTCCATGTGATTGCATTTCAGTTTGAAGGTAAGAATCTGTTGGAAAACATGACACATACACACAACAAAAATTAAAAATTTTGTCAACGAAATATACCAAGGATCCATGCAAATTGATAAAATCGACAATGGAATGTGTGTTTACCTCGATGCTTCGAAAGAAGAATAAGAAGGTGTTGTTGAAATTGAGTCTTAGACGCTGCAGGATGCAAACACTCTCTACCGGTATCCATACAAACAAACCGCTAAGGTGTTGGTGTGCTAGCACTGAATTTTTGACTCTAAAAAATACCTTGCTATTTTTTTCTCTTTCTGTTAATGATAATGATGACAGTGAATAATATGGAGTCAGGAGAGAGAACAACTAGAGTTTCTTATAAGCTTACTTATAGAGCTTACCAACCCTAGTCCTAGTGTTACTAAGAGATCAAATTCTGCTCTAAAAAGAATTTATTTTCCAAGAATAAATTGCTCCAATATTTATTTATTTATTCTTTAATAAATAAATTTGGTCATATTTTATTTCATAAATAAAATATAAATTCGGCAAAATATTTCAAAACAGAGTACAACTACTCTTTTCCAAAAATCCAAATGGTTTTCCAAAAACCAATCAATAACAACCAAATCCTCACATAGACCAGATTTTAGGATTTTCAATCATTTAATTAATCTGATTTACATGCTAACGTGATAACACAACAAAAACATATAATTGGAAGAGATGCAACCTATGTGTTTGCAGCTGCAATCCACTCACCTGGATGTCGAGCTTCCAAACTCTGAATCGCTGACCACCGGTCGACGACTGGTCACCTCGGAAATCAACTAAGCTGAAACAAATATTCACAATAGATCAAACACGGTGACTGTAGCAATACAAAACATGCATGAAATGCAAATGCAGACTTAGACACCGTCGACGTCAGAAATTTTATTCCAATCGAAAGTCTATCGCTCATCGAAATTCGGACCTCGATGAAATATTACAACTCAGTCTTCAAAATATTTAGAAATTATATTTTTAACCTCAAACTTGCAAAATATCAAGTTTCGTCTCTATGGGAAAATTACCCCAAAAATTCATTTAATAATTCAACCGATAGAAATCAGTTTCAAACACCTATAATGATCATAATCAACCTCAGGAACTCAAATCCATGATTAGTTTCTAAAAAATAACTCTAAATCATCATGAATCTTCACAAACCCCAATCAAACCCTAGCCCATTCAAAGCACCCTCAAATCTTTTGATTCAAAGCTTGATTCATGTTAATCTAACCTCCAATAACCATAAACAATCATTACCTAACAATCTCTCCAACAGAAACATCAAATCTGAACCCTATAAGGAAATTCGGCCAAAAAGAGATTCTGAGATTGATGCATGAAAATGATGAAATAAGAAAAAAGGAAGAACGATCTTATCTCATACGATCATCATCTAACAACCTCTAACATCCATCTCAACCGAATCACTCAGATCTGAAAGACCTAGGTCAAATCGGACCCAAATGAGATCCACAAATTAGAGGCATCAAATGGACGAAAAGGAGAGATTAGATGCACAATATTACCTATAGAGATATTAAGGAACAAAGAAGAGACCATGGGAGAGAGTTTCAGAAGAATTGAGAGTGATTTGGAATGAAAATGAGACGAAATGACGAAAAAGTCGGGTGAGGTATGCTTATAAAGGCAGATGGATTGAAATGCAACGTGTCACCGAATTAAAAAGGCTAACGTATGTTACACCTCATGAAAACGTACGTTATGACTCTTCTACGTATGTTGCACCCTGTATTGTACACGTAGACATGGTCATTTTTTAATCCAAAAATGTCGTATTTCTAGAATCCATGATCGACGTACGTCTTACCCAACACAACATACGTTATGCCTGTTCTACGTGCGTTCATCCCTTTACAACGTACGTAGTCGGCATGAACATCTCTCAGATCATTCCCAGATCATGATCTACGTGTGTGGATCCTCTTACAACGCACACAGACGACTTATGCCGCCCCCAAATCAACCTAAATCACCTACTATGTGGGTATATGCTTCTCCTATGCACGTAGATGGCTTCCAGCAAGCTCTATACGCACAAAATCACCTCTCAAGTGTATCCTTAACTTCAAATCACAAATCCCATCACTCCTGGAACTTAACCAAACCCAAACTTTCATGGATAACACTCTTAGAACATTCTCAACACCTACAAATACCAAAACATCAGCTCAATCATTTGAGGTTCAAATTGGAATTGAACTAGGATCATCCAAAATCAAATGACGTTCCACTAAAGACGTTGTAGAAATCGGTCTGAACGCTATAGAGAATTGATCTGAAGAAGAGGGATATTACAAAATGCCTCATATATTAATAAAGAAACATAAATGATAATGTTCATATGATTGGGCTAGTGCATATCACTAACAGAATCACTCAACAATCCTCTCTTTTCATCATTTTTGCTGCATATTGTTCATCTAGGATTTTGAATGGATTTTGAAGTTTGGTTAAAATCTCTTTCTTCTGTTGAAAGGGAGTTTAAGATGGTTAGATTATGGTTGTATAAGGTTGAATCTACAGGATTTTAGCTACGATTTTGGGAAGTTTCTGTTTGGGCGAAATGGGTTTGATGAATTTCTGTTGGGTTTGGAGTGTTTTTTTGATGCATTTCGTTGAGAAGGAGTTAGAAATACATAAATTTGAGTTTGGTTTGGAGATTTGATGATTGGTATTCTTGGGTCATAGGAAATCTGAATTTGATGATGGTGAATCTTGGTGATTTTGGTTGGTTAGTGGCTGGAAATTTAGACAATGTGGGTGTTTGGTTTCTTTGGATGTCGAGTGCAGTGCGTTGTAGTATTGTGGAATTTAGATTGCATTGCATTTGTGTGTCATGCATTATGGTATTACCATAGTACCACATATTGATAATTGTTGGCTATGTCTGTACAGCTCCTTATGGTTGTCAGAACGAGCAGCTACCTACCAGTGGTGTTTGACTGGTGATCTTTTCTTGGAACCTCAGGTGAGAGAGTAGCAGCTTCAGACACATAAGTTGTGTCCTTTGAAAATTATTATGTTTTTTGTGTGTTCGGCTTACATATGAAATTCTGATTAATAATGGTTTGATTAGTGAATAATCCGGCTTATGTGATTATTAATACTCAGTATTTTGTTGATATCTGGTATATATATATATATATATATATAAGTACATATTCTCTGTAAATATTTCTGTTCTGTATGTCGTCTGCGAGATATGTATAATTTGGACTGGGGACACCTAACTATGAGGTAGTGTAGCCTTTGGTATATCAATGCCCTGTTAAGGCCCAGTTACTAGGGTAATATGGTAGCTGTGCATCCGGTCAGACCACGTGTTCTGTTTGATCTGATGGGTGGCTATGTCCCCCTTCTGATATCTGTCTACATCTGATTCCTATCCACCTCTGTTATATACTATATATATGTATATTTTGTATTATGTCTGTTGCATGTTATCTACTCTGGTTGCTAAGGATTTCAAAAATGGTTTTAATAAAATATTATACGTAGAGTGTATATGTATATATACGTACATATTGTATTTGGTATTTTTGAGCGATTTCAAACCAAACTCTGTAACGCACGTATGAGGCAATCTAGAGTGTTATTCCTCACTGAGTTTTACTCACCCTTTAACATTTTTAGGTTGATTTTGGCTCTATGACCATCCGACTTTCCATCTCAATAAGGCATCCTCATTATTGGTTAGTGACGCCCTTTTGATCGGGCTCTCCTCTTCTGTTTAGAGATCCACATCGATATGCTGTAAGGTTTTCGGGTTTTCACCTTTTGTATTTTGGGATATTCGTCTATCTACATTTACCTATTATGTTTTTACATTCTTATATGATATTTTATTTTATTATTATATATGAGGTATGTTTCTTATATAAATGGTTTTATATTTCTTTATAAATTGGCTAATAACAAATGAATGGGTAGTTATCTGAATCTCTGAGTCTTGTGCGAGATGGGCCGGGCCCCCATAGACGGTTCATCTCATACGCCGGTCAATGCCCGACTTTGGGTTATGACAATTAAACTCTCCACACATCAATTATACTCTTCTTTATACTCAAACATGGAACCCACACTCACTTCTCTCATCATTTAATTTATTTACAATATACAATTCCTACATATATTTATTTCATACATTAATGTTTATTTTAATGTAAAATAAATTAAAATTTTGAAATTATATTTTAAATTATTTTAGATAAACTATTTATTCATTTTTTAAAATACAATTGTAAATTATTTTGAATAAATTACATAAATTAATTAAATGATAAATAAGTAAATATTCAAAATAAAAGACTAAAGGAATTTGAATATATTTTTATAATGTAATATTTATTTAGATAATAAAAATAAAAAAACTAAATAATTGAATAATAAAAATAAATAATTAAAATAATAAAATAAAATGATTAAAAATAAAAAAATAAAAAAATAGGGGAAGGGAGACACATGGGGTCCACTGATTCCTTATGCGGAAGATGCAAGCCTTCCACATAAGGACACCATCCTCTCCATAATGGGAGAGGATGCACTAGAGTGGCCCTAAGGTTTAACATCAAAAAAACATTGGAGAAAGGCACTACAACACTAAATTTACTAGAGTTAGAAGTTCTGTTAGACGTTTTAATAGTAGTATAGTTTCCACTGACAAGTCAAATTAAAGTGCTTCTAATGGTCATAATGTGTCTCCAACAGCTTCAAACTTTTTACAATTGTCATCTAAACATCTCTAACTATAAATAAACATCAAGAAGCTCAAAGAAATCATATGGAATGAGTTTCATTTGCTTACATCTTTCTAGATTCAATCATGTCATTGTGCTTAGTTTGACCTATTTTCTCTCATGGAACTTATAATTACAATATTATTTTGAGGGAGTGTTCTATACACATATTTTTAATATTATTGAGTGTTTTCAAGGTTTCTTAATACCCATGAACTTAAGATTTGTAAAAATTTTTAAGCATTTGTGAAATTTGAAATGTAAGGATGTACTTTTTTTCTCTGGAAGCAAGTTAGTATACTACTTTCAACGAGGAAAACTCTTAAGAGGATTTTAAAGAGTGGACGTAGGCTTGGATTAAAGCGAACTATTGCAAATATCAGATTTTATTTTCTCTCCCAGGGACAAAGCGAGATCGGGCTGGTGGGGGCACGTACCCCCACTTGCCGCCTGCCAGAACCTCCTTACTACGGGGTTCCTCCACCTCCTTTCCTAAGGGTGTCTCCACCTCACTTACAGGTGAGAGGGAGGCACCATTAGGTCGGGGAGGGGTTGACGACAGATTAGGGATTGGGTTTCATTCTCTTCTCAGCCAAACGAAGAAATTAGAGAGGGCTGCCGGTGTAATGATGCTAAATTGATTTGAATCGGTGTCTTCTGAAAAAAAAAAAGGAACAAGAAGGTATGCATAGATCTGTCGTGTTGGATGGTACAACTTCACAATGTGAACACATCACACTGTGCAACGAAAGAGAAGCTGTACCTCAAGGGTCTCTTTCACTGCCTCAGAGCTCTCCTCGATTTGAATTGTACCCTTGTCTTTATCACTGGTACCCTATTTTCTTCCTTAATTATGTTGTATGGTTCCTCTGTTTTTAGTCATGGAGTATATGTGAGAGTTAAAAGAAAAGGTTATGCTTTTTCTGCTTTATTATCTCTAGAAATCATCATTCTTGGTGATTTTAACTCACTGTTTCGACTTTATTTCTTAATTTGTCTTTGATGGGTCGATTCCTGCAATTAAACTAGCCACTTACAGAAGGCGTTTGAATTCGGGACAGGAAGTATGTAGCTTTATCAATTCTTGAACTTTTTTGTTCTTTGTTGTGCATTCTTACTTCATTCAATTGGAATTTTGTTTCTTTTTTTTTTTCCTAAAAAACACTGTAGGTTACTCAGGATGAAGCGAATTCACTAAAAGGAACCTCACTTCCAAGAAATATGGCGTCTGAGTTCTCTTGCATGATAAAAGAAGCTAATGTCCTCGGATTGGCACGTGGCATCCCTTGCTTAGATGGGTAAATTTAGCTGTTCGTTCTTTTTTTCCCCTCCTCTTATAAATCCTTTGTTCGAGAAGTATTAGGGTCTG
>CAODLS011679280.1:0-10223 GCA_948243855.1 Flueggea neowawraea | reverse complement strand
GAATTCACCAATAACAAAATGTTACAATTTGATCCCTCAGAAGCACTGTTTACTCGAGTAAGTCAGAGCTAACTCGAGTTATATGTGGTCTGGTTTACTCGAGTTAGCCAAAGATAACTTAAATAAACTCGGGCCTATATTACTCGAGTTAACCAACATATAACTCGAGTAAAGTTGGGCCTATCTTACTCTAGTTAGACAAAATGCTTACTCGAGTAAGTCACTTGCCCAGATTACCCAGTTCGATCAATCACTCAATGCAGCCGATAAAAATCACTCTTAATCACTTACATTGACTCCAATCAACCTCCTGAATACTAATCTATACCCAAATCCATAAAAAAAACTCAGAATCTCTCCAAATCACCCAAAACCGACTAGATCAAACCCATTTTATTCCAAAAACCCTAATATGCATAATCTTACAGAAAACGTGAGAAAAGAAAGGATTGGAAATGCAATCTTACCTCAAGAAACCCAAAAGAAGTGTTGGAGAACAACTTGAGAGTGATTGGAAGTGTCTAAGAGGAATGGATTGGAGCAAATGACAGATTTCAGTCGGTTTGGGGTTTTTTAAAGACGAAGAACATCAAAACGCGTCGTTCCACTTTAGCACAGATAACTCGAGTTACACAATGATTAACTCGAGTTATATGGACCTCGTCTAACTCGAGTTACAATTCTGGATAACTCGAGTTGTATAGGGGTCACACAACTCTAGTTAGAGCTTACTCTAACTCAAGTTATCCACTTTCCAGACTCGCTATTCTTAAGGTTCTACAACACCAACCCTACATGCTCACCAGCTTAATCAACTATCAATCTAAACTCCAAACTCCAAATGAGGATGAGCATTAATGATCATCAATCAAACTCCAATCGCTATGGAACATGGCTGAAACGGTGGGATATTACAACAATTACCATCTCAGTCATAATAATCAACCATACTACATTTAATTTTATAGACAGTAAATAATGACTATTTGGATTCACTTTTAAAGTCCACTCGACTTAGGAAAATCCATGTTGGTCATCTTAATTATCAAGCCAAACTTAATAATTGGACAATATATTCAACAAACAAAAATATTGCGCATTAAATTAAGGCAAATCAACACAACAATCAACCAAAATAAATAAATGAATCATTATCATTTATTGAATCAACATGCAATCCAAATAATCTATCTCAATGTTAACATACGTAAGTTAACATTGGGCAGTATCAATACACATACAATGCATATAAATATCCCCAAAATAATACTACACGAATATAGTATTTAACCTATGTCTACCAATGGTTACACAATAGACCTTTCCTAATGTGTTAGAATAAAATTCATAAGTGGACGTGCCAACTTCTTGAGAATTCTATTAATCATATGACCATAAAGTGGACGCTTCCACTTCTCACAATCTCTCTTTGCAATCATGGTGCAATTTTGGACATACCATTCTCGATGCATTATCATCTCTTAGAATCTCTACGTATCTTTCCTAGACACTTAGGGGAATTGTGTTTTCACGAAATTCTAGCATGGATCAATGACTTTTAAAACCTTTATCACCCTTGTGCTTCTAATACACGATTATTTTCTTCCCATTACGACCACCACCATCCCAAAATGCTCTCTTTGGGAGTTGTACAAATTATTCCTTAATTCACACTATATTTGATACAATATGGTTTTACCTCATTCGCAATATTTGTAACTAATTACAAATAAAATGGATATCATACATACACACATATTACCCAAATAATTAGAATCACATCCCAATTATCTAAATGAGAACCATATTTGCACGTTTTAAGATCAATTATTTTGAAAAATAATTTCCAAAATAATTCATGAGTGAAAACACATTTTTCACAATTTTTAAACAATTTTTAACACTAAAAAAAATTGGAAAAAATAGTTCTAGAACTCAAAAAAATGTGAAAAATATGCCAAAAATTCCGCAAAAATCCGAATATTAATTCTGTTCAAAAATCAAAAAATTTGGTGGTCATGACACGTGTCACATGCCGACGCGCGCCATGTGTACACTCAACGAGCCGTCACAAGACCGACACGTGCCTCACGCGCCGTCGCACATGCCACCAAGTGCGGCGATTATCTTTTGCCACGTGTCTACTGATCGTGTTGCCACGTGGTGACCCACGGTTGGTCTACGTGGTCTGATGACTGGATTGCCACATGGCATGAACTTCCACATGTCTGTTCATGGCTGGTTTTGGTTGCTGACATGTCTGCCAGTCAGCACCGACACTTGTCGATGATGTGTATGCATCCGTGGCATAATTCCATGTGTCTGACACGTGTATGAGTCTTATTTGCCCACGTGACTTAACTTCAGCCACTGACATGTGTCGCCATCTAAGTGGGTCTTCTAATTTCATCCTACGAATCAGAGAGTGCCACGTATCCCTATTTCATCAGATGAAGAAATTCATCTGTAGCCGCCTTAGTCAGTGTAACCAAATCCATTTTTCGCCAATTTGAGGGCCTTCTCGGTGGTTTTCGGCCACGAAACTTGGTCAGAATATGTTTTAGGGGTCGCTGATCTCAATGGTGGTGTCAGAATTTTGAAATTCGAACTTTGAAAATTCAACTCCGGATGAACTTAAAGCAAATTTTGCATTCCAGACATAAATAAATCGCGCAAAAAAATACAATAGGCATTCCAGACCAAGGCCAATAATATTTTTGAATCATAAAATCAAAATCTTACCCGGGGCTCTGATACCAATGAAGGAATTTGTGTATCGATCGACAAACGAACAACAACGAATCCCGGTTCGACTCCTCGACTCCTTGACAGTGGAAGAACAACAAGGGCAGATGTGGACAGCAGTAGAAAGTGATTGATTCATCGTTGGTCTCACGAGTAAACCGCAATTGGATATACACCGACGAGAATACTCGACTGTTGTACAATCTAGATGCCACCCCGAGATTGGTGCAGGATTTCTAGTGGGGGAAGGAAGAAGAACGTTTTCTTCTTCTGTGGAGAAGAGAGTGGCGACCTTATGTGTTGGGAGAGAAAGAACATGATTTCTTTCTCAACCTTATTCTCACTATCTACTTTCCCACACATTAGACAACTGTAGGATTTCTTACTCATATAAGATGAGTGGACCCTAGTTGGGCCTTCCTAACCTATTCAAGAAGCTCACAACTAATTACCAATAATTAGTCGGGATCATTAATCGACCCGACAACTAACGGACTCGAATTCCACCCAATACCGTCTAACAATACCAGATATAGAAAAAGTGTAGCAATATCTTGGTGCACTAGAGTTGACGAAAGAGTATTTAGTGGCGATGAGCCAAACACAGCATTATTGGTCAACTCCTCTTTTTCTTTTTTTTTTTTAATTTGCTTTTCACATTGTATAGATAGATCATGGAGCTCACATCATGTCGCACAGCTTAATTTAGTACACTAGCTATTAACAATAGTTGCCGTTGTTAATTTATAATATATTATAAATTAAATCCGACAACATTATATTTATTTGGGCCAATTATTGGGTGATGACTTGAAATAATCCTCGCATAATTAAGAACAAAGTTGGGTATCTCTTAACAGTACTTCTAATTATGAATAACTTTTAGCATAAACGCTGAAAGTATTTATGCAATCAAAGCAAACCAGTATAATGAACGGATTAAATTAATTGTTTGAGTTATCTATCTCGTAAATGCAGCAAAATAATAATAGGAATAAGATCTAGTTGGATGTCGGTTTCACAAGCAAACTACGGTCTTATCAAGACAAGACTGTACGACTATTTCACATTCTAGATGTTGCACAAAAATCTCTACAATACAAGATTAAGAGTGGGATGACGAAGAGCAAGATCTCCCTCTTATTTCTCACAGGATAATGCCACCCTCCCTCATGTGTAAGAAGAGAATGTGTTGTCACTGTTGTGTGTGGCTAAGTCTAAAGTGGCTAACCTTATGTAAGATTTAACTAATAGCTTATATAGATAAGTTATAGTTATATGAGCCCTCCTTCACACTTAAGAAACCAATATTTCCTCTCATTCAATTAGGTCTCTCACTAATTGAACTTGTCATGATCATGATTTTCAACTTGATCGAACCGGGTTCAAATCAACCTGATATGAGCTGACCACTTCTTCTAACAAATGTTAATCAACATATTCTTATTTTTAATAAAAAATGTGTTATTTATTTTTATGTTTTATTGTTCAATTTCTTACATCTTATATTCTACTTATAAAATATATTACTCTCTTAAATAAATCCTTATTTGAGATCCTTAATTACTTGAGACAACAACGAGGACAACCAAAAAAAAATAGATAGGTTAAGAGATAATGAACAAATTTCATCCAAGTTCTCAAAGTGATATATATATATATATATTCTAGACATGATTCCAAAACTAATGTCACCAAAAAACAAAACTCATATATACAAGGGGTTAATAAGAAACACATATTGTCATTTTATTTCAAATAATAAATAGTTCTGATCTTATGAATTTTGAAAACATTCCTTAATATTGTTTATTTCATGTATATCTAACATTAAAGTTAATTATTCAAGAATGTAGTACATTTTATATTTCTAAAAAACCAAATCTGTCTCTATTTTTTTAGTATATATCTATTAACTCTACTATTTTTTTGTAATTAGGTTCTACTACTAAATATACCGTTGCAAACATTTATAATGACTTGAAGTTTTGTACGGCGTAGTCTTTCATTTTGTAATTGAATTCTTTTTTTTAATTAATGCGTGCATAGCATATGGTTTCATGGAGGCAGAAAACAAGAATTAAGTGCATATTAGGGCAAAGCTTTAACAGTTGAGGCAGAGATAGGAGAGAGAGATGGATTTGGGCATGTGGCACTACTTAGATGGCTTGGATGCATACCTGGGTCAATGGAGTTGTCCAAATCATCAAGTCAGTCAACCACCAATCTCCTCCTCAACTGCCATGTCATTGTCCAACACAATCCCCATTTTCTGATCTTATTTCTGATCTTACGTTTGGCTTCCCACGTTAAGTCATCCCCGATTGTTGTTGTTGTTAGATCCTCTAAATCATTAATGAATGATAACACCATTTTGATTCTCCAAATCAACAACAAGACTAGTAGGCATATTCATAATTATTGATGTGGTCGAACGGCTCTAATATTGTGTATGTTCGTAAATACTTACGGATTGAATTTGTGTTATTGTTTTGACGAATTCGATGATCAGTTTTATAGTCAAGTAGTAATATGAAGTCTTTTTAAAAGTTGAAAAATCAAAGGTTTAATTATCAGTATCAGTGTTGATCGTTATTTTAGTATGTGACATATATTTCGATACATAATTTTATCGTTTTAATGTTAAAAAATCAAAAATTCAATTGCGAGTATAAATTTATTATTTTAGTAATATTTTTTTTAAAAGAAAGGGCAAAGTTTATCTTTTTTATTATTATTGGTCTTATAAAAGAGGAGACTAATTCTCATCATCTTAAATTTTATCAAAAATCTCACATGAATATTCTTGATATTTGAACTCAATATCTCATAATTTTAAGTGTAAATATTTATTAACTGAACTACTCAATCTCAATTTTTAATAACATTTTGGATAGTGAAAGAGGAAAAGAACATAGTTTGGTTACTTTTTTTCCCCTCCCTTGAATTGAAAGGAACCAAACTTCTAAATATTTTGTCTTACTTATCAGCAAAGTGAACACAGATTTTCTTTGCAAACAAAGATTGGAAATATATGGACCCGAACCTATACCGACATCACTTCTCTTCCACTTGAACCGCCACATCTTCATTGTTTAGTTGACGGCTACAGATCGTGTCTCCTCCACCTATGCGAAGAGAGAGGGAGAGAGAGAGAAGACGATGACAACGATAGAGAGCGAGGACGACGGTGGAGAAGAAAAAGAACGACGATGATGGTAGTTTCACGATGGAGAGAGAAATGACGGGCAAGTTGGGGAAACAGACGGTAACAACTTGGGGAAATGAGGAAGATGGGTCCGTTGTTGGGTTGTCGGTGTTTAAAGTAGTTGGGGTCGAGTTTTGATTTCGGTTATGATCTGGGTCGATTTGGTTTGTCATATCAGAAAAATGGGTTAGACTACATATGTAATACTCCGTATTTTTTATTAATTTTTAATTAATTTAAAAAATAATTTTTAATATTAAAAAATTAAAAATTATGTTTTAAATATTAATTGGGTAATTAATAAAATTATTGAAGTGATTAATTAGGTGAAAATTGGTTAAAAATTAAAAATAAAATCGGAATAAAAAGGAAAATAAGGGACCTGTCGTTTGGATTGTGATGAATGCTACATGTTGTTTGGATGAAGAAGGTTGTCGTCCGCGTCCAATTCCTGTCGTCTGCGTGGGGCCAACTTTGGAAGCAGCTGAACACGACGCGTCGTCGGAGCAAGAGGCTGTTGTCGTCTGGATTCTTCGCGTGTCGTCCGTGTCATGCACATCAGAATTCTTCCTTAAACGCTGCCATTTCAGCTTGTGCCCCAAAGTCAACAGAACCCATACCTCCCACCAACTCTGATTTTTCTGCCACTTTGCACGTCGATTCCACCAACTATATCAACTCGTTTTCCTTATTTTTTTCTTCATTTCTTCTCTCCTGCAACTCTTCTTCAGTTTCTTCTCTCCTGCAACTCTTCTTCAGTTTCTTCTTCAGTTCATTTTCCATCTGATCCGTTTTCTCCATTGAAACAAGGTAAAAAAACACTCTCTCTCCTCAGTTTATGCCTTTTTTCATTTTGTCAAATATGGCTTCTGTTGTTATTGGCTTTGTTCATGGCTGTTGTTTCGATTTGGCATGATTTATAGGCAAGTTTTAGAAGTTTTTGGGTTGATTTTTAATGGGTTATGATATACAAAATAGGAGAGTGAAGGTGAGGAATCGGATGAGGAGTTTGTGAAGGTTGTTTGGCTAAAAACTAAGATGTTTGGGACTGTTTTGGTTGTTGTGAATTTCTGAAAATGATGGGCGGTGGTTTTTGTGTTCTGGGTTGTTGGGAGACATATATATGATGTTTTGATTGGAGAAAAAATGGAGGAAAAATCGGGTTTAGTCTTGAGAGACCATTTGGTGTAGTTTTAAGTGAAAAGGACCAAAACTAGAATTGTGCAAATTCTGGAATTTTATGTAGGGGCTGAACTTGATATTTTACAAGTTGGGTCAAATTTGTAATTTTGAAAAGTAAAAATTAATTTTTGTACTTTTAAGAAAGTTTAGGCTAAATTTGCAATTTTACCAAAGTTGAGGATTTAAAACTAAATTTTAAATACCTTGAGGACCAAACAAATAATACTAAATATTTTAGGGACTAAGTTATAATTTGCCAAGTCTCAGGGACTAAAGTATAATTTTACGTAGATTTTGAATTTTAGATTAAGAATGGTAGAATATCATTCGAAATATATTTTTGGGGATCTTTTGAGGGTCCAGGTATGCATTTGCATTGCATAGCATTTGGGTACAGCCACAATACCGTATATTTTTGTCAACATATTTTCAGGTGAATGAATAGCAGTTTCAAACACATAGACTGTATCTTGAAACTTCTATTATGTTTTTGTTGTGCTGGACATATGAATGAAATTGGACTAATCTAAGGATTGACTAATTAATAATTCGGTTATGTGTTTATTAATAA
Organism: Flueggea neowawraea; assembly: GCA_948243855.1. NCBI lineage: Eukaryota > Viridiplantae > Streptophyta > Magnoliopsida > Malpighiales > Phyllanthaceae > Flueggea > Flueggea neowawraea. The sequence continues at coordinate 2,517 of CAODLS011679280.1, read as the reverse complement.
GTATTACATTTTGAAGTTTGATATATATGTATTATATATCGTTTTACGAATTGTGTTTATTAATAAGTAGTATGTTTCGAAGTTTGATATATATTTATTATATATAGTTTTACGAATTTGATATTAATCGTATGATTTTATTTATACTATGTAATAATATAACATGATTTTGGTTTTTCTGATATGAGGCACCCGTTCTTTAGGTTGTAGTAGCCTTAGGTATACTAATGCATTGAGAAATCCCAACTACTAGGGATGCCGGTAGCCATGTGTTCTGATCCAACACATGATATAATTAGTGATTAGTGGTGGAGTCCACATCACGTATGTTTTAGTGCTGTATGCACATATTGATATGGTCTCATATTTACGATATATGTTTTGACTATGAAAATGTATTCAATATGTTTTTTCGTGCCTGTTGGTTGCTTTGTTTGCGAACGTTTTGGAAAATAATTTTTGAACGCTACTACGTATTAGCGTATATATATATATATATGTCTACCTATATTGCATGTGGTAGCTTTTGAACCATTTTCAAAACATTTTTGTAAGGTATGTATGAGGCGGTCTGGAGTGTTATTCCTCATTGGGCATTGACCCCCTTTATTTCTCTGTCTACGTTGATTTCTATTTCTAAGGTTCACATATTTTGGTTTCGGTAACCATTCCACAGCCTGACTACCAGTGAGACGTCTTTTGTTTAGTGATGTCCTTTTGTCCGGGCTCTTCTTTTGTATTGTTAGAGTTCACACAGAGATGCGATAGGGTTACAAGTTTGCTATTTGTTTTTTTTATTTGATATTTTATACTTATAGTATATTTTGGATATATTCGTTATTTGATTTATGATATTTATTTTACTACTTATGTTTTAAACGATAAATACCTTCGTTAAACGTTTTTAAATAATAGCTAAACGGTTTGGGTAGTATGTTATGATCATGGAGACTTGTACAAGACGAACCGGACTTCTACAAACGGTTCGCCTTATACACTGATTTCTGTCCCGATTTTGGGTTGTGACAACATATGGCAACCACATGGCGTCTTTGAATGACGTGGCATGCCATATCATACTTTCGGTGCAAAATTTTGGAAAAACGACATAGTGACAATCTGAAAATATAAGGCAAAATTTAGTGACTTTCTGATGACAAAAATACAAAAAGTGACCGTGGGGTATATTAACAAAATTTTATGTGACCGGGCGTAAAATTATCCCTAAAAAATGTGAAATAGATATATCGGATATACCACCCCAGATCCAATGCAAAATATTTGGTTAGAATAATTTATCACTTTTAAAGAAAAAAGAAGGGAAAACTCTAAAAATGGGCTGTCGACTCACGGTCGATAATTTGGCAATTTGCCATTTCCAGGCCGATGAAAAGACGAAAGAAAAACATCTTCAAACGGACAACTGAAAAGGCGGAGGGACAAAACTGGTATTTGGCAGGGAAAGATATTTTTTAGTCATGAAAATATCTACTACTCCCTCACACTTTTGTTGGGGAATGGTGTCTATCCATCCACCATCATCTGATCAGTGCGTGAATGTGGACCCCATTTGACCCCACTCTTAACCATGGTTATTTCTCCTTTCGAGCCAACCGTGGCTGCTTCTGTTTGGAAGTTGGTTCCAATCTGCCCCACTTGCATTCCTCACCTTGGACCAACCAATCTTGATTTGTTTTCTTAAGAGGAGGCTTTTAAAAAAATGTCATTGTGTTGGCTTCCATGGTTGCTCCTTGGTGGCTGTCAATTTTGAATTAAAAAAAATGTCATTGAAAGAAGAATGACACTTTTTAAATGACATTAAAAATAAGAATTGAAAACACCACTAAGTGTTAAATCTCTTGTTAAAATATAAAATTTTGAATTGAAAGAAAAAAATGAAAAAAATTATATCATGGATTTTTTTAAAAAAATCTTAACTAAAATCTATTTAAAATTGAATATTTTTTATAATATATATAATTTTTTTAAATTTATGTTTACAATACATTCATACAAAAATCATGTTAAAAATAAAATTAAAAACTTTTTCACCGACTTTTTTTTTTTTTTTTGCCGAGACAGATTTAAAATATTGATGCTCAATATTAAATTAAATTATTTAGTTCATGGTTCCCACCCCAAGATCTTCTTATTCTGGTCAATTAAATATAATCACTAGCCCATATTGACCTCTTATTTGCTCCGAGGATGGAATAGGACCCGTAACCAAACAGTCCAGCACAATCACCGGCTGGAAGCCTAACCCTAGTTGAACCACTAACCGCAGTTTCAATTCCACAACTATCTATAAAAGCATCGTATACGCTGCCCTAGCTTTGCCAAACTATCACCATTCCTCTTTACAGGATTTCCCCGTGTTCCAATTTCTAGAGGTTCATGGCCTCCGCTGAGATCGAGTACCGATGCTTCGTCGGTGGCCTTGCATGGGCCACTACCGACCAAGCTCTCCAGGAAGCCTTTGGCGCCTACGGCGAGATCCTAGAATCGAAGGTTCGT
>CAODLS011678935.1:0-13971 GCA_948243855.1 Flueggea neowawraea | reverse complement strand
TAGAGCGTACTAGCACTTAGAATCTCTATTTTAGTCTTACAAAATAATTTTCTCTCTTCTTTAGTGGCACTCTCAAATTCAGCATAGCCTTAGCAAAATAGCTATGTGTGCCTCTTATTTATAAGCACATGAAAACATTAGTGTTTGCCCTAAGGTTAGGCCGAATTCCTCCTTGTCCCACAAGAAGGAGGATTCCTAGTTCAATAAAGAGTGTGTGGCCGAAATTCCTACCAATGCTAGGGTTTTTATTTATTCTTTGTCATACAAGAATTACAACTCCTATAAAATAGGAGTGTATGTCGAAACCCTAATCATACAAGGGCTAGGTTTTATTTATTCTTGTCATACAAGAATCATGACTCCTTTCTTAATTAGGTATTTTAATCAACATGTAGTATGATTAATGAAGACTTGGTCAAACTATGACATAGTCAATAATGAGTGTCGAATTTTCAATGGGTTCATTAATATTATTGGGTTTTTATTTATATAATACATTAACATTAAATAAATCACTCTCTTATTTAACACACATGGGCCAAAAATTTATGTCACACATAATATGCCCAAGACATGCTTAATTTAATAAGAAATAATTTATATTAAAAGTCCATTACATTAATGGATAATATCTTATATCATATTTAAGGTATAAAATTATAAAACCTGAATTATTAATAATTAATCAAATTAATTATCTTAATAATTTGATTACCACAAGAGAATATTTGCAAACCAATCCAATTAGTTCTAGTGTGTGACCCAATATTCCCACTCAACATTGGCAATGAGCCTCGTCCCAAAACTTGGGCCTATTGTCCATAAGCGGTATCTAGTAATGCATTATGGCATCCCAAAATCAAGTGGAGTTGGTGATCCGAGTTAATCTTTCACTATTTGATATTTAGTCCTTTTGTCTCAAGATATGTAGATTAAGCATAAGACATTGTTATATGTCAATCTTATATTGTTTAATGTGTTTCTTGATCCCAAGTAGATTGATATAACAATTGACATTGATAACCCCTTATCGAGTGGCCTAGAGATATCACTCTTTATAAGATGAACAAACTCGTCACTCTTAGTATCACTCCTCTACAAGATTCATGACATATCCAACCATGACCTTTATTGTCATCCTGTTATGGATGACGTTTGACCAAGTCAAAATATGTGATTCCTCATGTAGGAGTTGATAGTGAGTTTCAGTCAGAGGGCTCAAACATCACCACTGCATGAAAGCTACTTATGACATTAATCCATGAAGTGTTTTCATAGTAGGTCAATCCTATACATGTTTTCTAACATATATCTTTGTTCCAAGTGATATCTCATATCCATAATCAGTAAAACGTGATTATCCACTTAGCAATATACTAACCTTAATTCATTATCATTCTCATGATAACAATCGATTAGGGGCATTTTAGAATAATATTCCTTTTACCTTAGAGTTTTACTATCAAGTCAAACTTGATGACATGAGGAAGAATAAACTCTCCATAGAGGTTTCATCTTCATAAAATATATTATAATATTTCATAGATATGAAATGAAAATGCTTATTACATGATAAATTAAATGACAATGTACATAAATGATTGGACTAGGGCACCATAACTAACAATTTGGAAATGGGTTAGGTTAATTTGGGTTTGAACAATTTTGGACAATTATGTTGTTGTTTGGTGAAATTGATGTTAGATTCATGTTCAGGAGGTAGATTCTAGTCAATGGGCGGTGACTAGTTTCAATTTTTATTCGTTGAATCGAGATTTTGCTAATTTTGAAAAAATAACTTTTTGTTACATAGTTTTGTAAATTTCTGAAAAATTGACACTAGTTTTTTAATTTTTTGAATTGGTAATAGATTTTTAATTTCTAAAACTAGAGGTACACTTTCGTAATTTTAAGGAAATTGCTGTTTAGATTTGGAATTTTAGAAAAGTTGGGGACTAACTTGTAATTTTACGAGTTAGGGATTGTTTTGCGATTTTTGAGAGTTTGAGGACTAATTTAGGAATTATGACTACTTGACAAACTAATTGGTAATTCCATAATATTTTGTGTTTGAGGACTAATTTATGAATTATGACTACTTGACAAACTAATTGGTAATTCCATAATATTTTGAGGACTTTTTTAGTAATTTGCCAAATCTCGGCGACTAAAACATAATTTTTATAGGTCGGGAACTAAACTGTAATTTTACGTAGATTCCAAATCTTGGATTAAAAATGTTAGAATATCATTCGAAATAAATTTTTGGCGATCTTATGAGGGTTCGAGTTTGCATTTGCATTGCATAACATACACTGGTATAACCACAATACCAGCTTGTATTGCATTTCGATTTGTTTCTGATATATATTTGTTCAGCTTCTTGCTCCTGCCAACACGATCAGCCACCTAGTGGAGTTTGACGGGTCATCAGCTTTAGACACTAGGTTAGTGGATGACAGCTTCAGACACATAGGTTGTGTCTCAAAACTCCTATTGTTTTTGTTATGCTGGATATTTCTGAAAATGGACTAATATGAGGATTGACTTAATTAATAAATTGATTATGTGATTTAATAGTCAATACTTTGCTTTTAATTATATATATATATATATATATATATATATATATATATATATTATCCTCTCTCTGCTTTGTTTCTGATATGCATGCTTATGTTTTGTACTATAATAGTATGGTCTTTGGTTTTTGATATGTGACACCTATGCTACGAGGTAGAAGTAACATTTGGTATAACAATGTTTTGTCAAGGTCTACCTACCAGGGACAATGGTAGCCATGTGTTCTGATTCAACACATGATTTAACTTTGATTAGTGGTGGAGTCCACATCACCTTTGTTATTGGTGCTGCATGCACACCTTTGCTTTTGCTCCTATATTTGTGGTATTATGTTTTTGAATCTGATAGGGTTTTAATAAGCCTGCGTGCATGCTAGTTTCTTTGTTTACGAATGGCTTCAAAGTGGTTTTCAAAAATCTATTACTTATATAGCATGTATATATATGTATACTTATCTATATTTGTATGTGGTATTTTTGAACTATTTTTAAAACAGTCTTTGTGAGGTACGTATGAGGTGATCTAGAGTGTCATTCCTCACTGAATTCTTACTACCTTTTATTTATCTGTCTATGTTGATTCTTATCTCCCAGGTACACAGTTTTTGGCTTCAACAACTACACTGCATCGTGGATGCCAGTGAGATGTCTTTTGGTTATTGATGCCCTTTTGTTTCGTGCTATTTTGTTTTGATGCTAGAGCTCTACACAGGGATGTTGTCGAGTTACTAGGTTGTCATTTTGTATTTTGGATACTTGGTATACTTTATATATGATTTTACCCACTGATATATATATTATTTTGATAGAATTACTAACTTATTTTCATATGTCAATTATGATTATATTTCAAATGTTTTTGGTTAATAAACATTTGATAAATGGAACAAATCTGAGCTTAAATTGTGTACTTTTATGCTTTGAATTGTGTTTCTCTGGTTGATTAATGATACTTTGACGGAGATGGACATAAACGAGACAAAACAGAGCTTAAACGATGATTTTTTAGGCTTTCAGGACAAGACATAGTTGTCGGGATGAAGACACGACCTTGGATGTGTCTGTGCCTTACTCTAGACCGTAAAAAGATGCATTTTAATGAAGACACAAACATAATTTGAAAGCCATTGTGTATCAAAACAATAACTCTTTGAGAGGAAAAACATTGGGTTTTAGCAAGAGATTGCTTCTACAGTGGATTTTACATCAAGATAAAGAAGAATACTCCAAAGGATTGGAAGATCTCATTATGGGTTATCTTTCTCCCTCTAGCTTTTCTTTAAATCTTGTTGTATTATTCTATTTGATTATGAACTAATTCTTTTGATGCATCTAGATGTGATAAACCATAGGATGTCTTTATGATTGAGATTGTGTTATTTCATTCAATTATTCAAGGATTGTGATTCATCTATCATTATTTCATGTATTTTTTGAATAGATTTTGGATCCACATTGATTTGGCATTGATTCTTGGGTGGGTAATCGCGAGATTCTTTATGAGATTAGATCACTCATAGACGAAATAAGTTGCATGCAAACCTAGATATAGGTCGACATAAATCCTCCGGATTAGGGTCAAACCTAATAGTGCATTTCATAAAACGGTAATGCGACGATAGGGGTTTTCATTAGGAAGGGATTCCGGTTAATCAACCTAGTCGTTAGATGTTAGCTAACTCGAGAGATAGGTTAATTTATCAAAGGAACTTCCACGGTCCAATTACTTGAATGAATATCTGAATAACGCATTACCATTAGCTTAGAGCGTTCTAGGGGATTTAACATCTAAGTGCTGCTTTGATCGACTGCCCAAGTTTTACTCTTTCTCTATGTTGTTTGTTCTTTTGTTTGTCAATCGTTTGGTTCTGTTTAATTTCATTCCTATAAATATTGTTGGTTAGATAATAGAGTGAAAGTGAGTAGCTAATAATCGTAGTCTTTGTGGGATACGACACTTAGTACTAAGGTCCAATACTATAGTCGATAGGTGCATTTGCCTTAAGTCTGTACGCGTAGGCAGATGTTACTAATGTCTTAGAAAATGTTTTAATAATGAAATGTGTTGGGTAGTATTTCTTGCTCTTTGAGACTTATGTGAGACGGGTTAGACTCTCTTAGACGGTTTGCCTCGTACGCTAGTCATGGTTTGAAAATGGGTCGTGACAGCTTTATTCTTTGTAATCCTCTTGTAAACACTTTGGCTATAGGAAGGTTTGTTATGAACCTGGAGAAAATGAAATTGTGAGGGCTTTAGGGGTATGGGTCGGGAATCAACCTTGTGTTAGCCTTAGAGGTGTTGAGCCACAAGCAACCTTGTTGTAAGGCTTTATTGGATTGAGCCAGAATCAAACACTGTGACAGTGAAAAGTCTAAGTGAGACTTAGGTAGTGGACGTAGGCAAGGTTGGTCTAACCACTATAAATCTTGGTGTAGTTTTCTTTCTTACTTCAACTCGCTTCCGCTCTCCAAACTCAATTAAAGCATTGACCAAAAATTGTACAACATTCGGATTGTTTTATTATTTTAGATGAGGATCCTAATGATTTTAATGAATCTAGTTTTTCTTGCATTGTTTCTTCTAATAAAATTTAAGATAACGCAAAACTGTGACATACTAGACTTAGCGACATTGGGCAGAACGATTAGTTGGACTAGCCAGTGCAGGTTTACTTGGCGAAGTATCAAATGTTAAGTTGCCTATATGTGAATGTTATCTTAAAGGAAAGCTAGTTAGAAAACCATTCGATAAAGCAACAAGGGTCAAATATCCATTACAGTTAATCCATTCAGATGTTTGTGGGCCAATGAACGTTAGGCTAGCCATGATGCTCATTATTTAATCACATTTACCGGTGATTGTACTAAGTATGATCTCCTATAAATCAAAAGCTTTAGATTAATTAAAAAAGGTTTGTAAATCTAGTTGAAAATTAACTAGATAGAAATATCAAAGCTTTGAGAGTGAGAATACCTCTCAGAATAATTCATAGGATTATGTGATGAAAAAAGCATAGAACATCATTTTTCAATTCCTAGAACTCCACAACAAAATGTAGTAGAAATAAAAAATTGTAATCTTCTTGACATGGTTAGGTCTATGATGGCGGAAGAGAATTTGCCAATTTCCTTTTAGGGAGACGCATTATTCACTACTGGTTATGTGCTTAGCCTAGTACCTACCAAATCAGTAACATCAACGCCATATGAGTCATGGATTGGATGCAATCCCGTTTTTGGTCACTAAAACTATGGAATTATACTGCTTTGATGCATGCAAGCCCGCTTTTGGTCACTTAAGACCATGTGATTTTACTTCTTTCACACATAACACCTCAAGCAAGCATGGGAAGCTTGGCCAAGAGCTTGTAAGGGAATCGTTATGAGATACCTCGAACATTCCACATGATATGTTCTAATAGGAGAACACGAGAACATTGCAATTACCGAATTTGAGTCTAGGGACATAAAATTCCTAGAAAATGAGTTTCTCAAGCTGGGGAAAGTGGATGACAATTTTACTTTATATGAGATTTAGGAATTCAATTCATCAAGATCAATCAATCTGACTGGGAGAGGTGAGTTCAAGAATGGTACTTAAGCTCCGATGATTGCGGATGTTCCTCATCATGTCCTTCATTCAAGTGAGAGTACGATTCCGAATTCCAATGGGAGTATGGATATTGATCCTAGTGGGATTACAAATACAAGTCTTAATGAATACATGTGTAATGTTTATAAGGAAGCAGAACCACCCCGTAGATATAAAAGAGGTCAAATTGTGTCATGACATTTTTCAATAGAAGAATCGAACAAAGCTTTTTTAGTTGTACCCCAATTCGAGGATGAGCCTAAACACATGGAAGAGGTTAATTCATCACCAGCAAAAGAAGTGATGGATAAAAATGATGGAAGAAGAAATACATCAATGAAGGCTAACCAAGTTTGGGATTGGTTGATCTTCTTGAAGGTAGAAAGGCTATTAGTGATAAATGGGTGCATGTAATGAAGCGATATGTCGGTGATAAACCGAAACAAAGAAAGATTCGACTAGTCGCAAAGGGGTTCACACAAATAGAAGGCATCAATTACAATCTCATTTGTGCTAAGATTCACGTCTATACGGTTGATACTTGCCTTCGTCGCTTATTTAGGCCTTTAGATACATCAAATGGTTATGAAGGCAACGTTCCTCAATGGAAAACTGGACAAAAAATCTATGTGGTTCAACCTGAATGTTTCGTAGTCCCCAGCAGCAAACATAAGGTTTGTAGATTGAAGAAATAAATCTATGGCCTAAAGCAGTCTTTTAGACAATGATACATTCACTTCTACAAAGCAATAACCTCATATGATTCAAAGTAGTCTATGCTGTTAAGACCCAAATTCGGATTGTGACCGGCATACAAAGTGAACCGTCTATGAGAGTCCGACTCATCTCACAAAAGCCTCAGAAGATCAAACATGTTACCCAACTTATTCGTTTTTCAATTCTTTACTAAAATTGGGTAAAAATAAGTTAAAACGTAATATATATATATATATATATATATACACACACACACACACATATCAAATATAAACAAAACGTATAAGTAAATTAGTAAAATATATAACACAAATATACAAAATGAACCCAAAATCCAACAACAGTTTGATGTGGGGCCCTACCATAAACATATACAAAGCCTAATCAAAAGGGCACTCACAACCAAAATAAGTGCCTCACTGAGCGACATGTACTAAGCAGTCATTGGATGACAAAAATATTCCTGAAAAATATTAAGGGAGGGGGTGGGATAAATCTCAGTGAGGGACGACACTCTAGATCGCCTCATACGTGCATCACAAAAACCTTTTGAAAACCATTCAAAAATATTGCAAGCTCATATGTATAATATCATATACATTCTATTATAAATAATATCATCTAAAACATTTTCAAAATGTTTGCAATAATAGCAAACAACATGCGATCATACGATACTTTCAAATAATATTATATATCTTGTATATAATATAACTGGATAATGAGACTAAATACATGAGTGGTGTTACCACTAAATAACAGGGTCTGTACTAAGTACAAACACATGAGTAACTGCATGTCACTAAAATATATGTGTTAGATTGAACAAACAGTCACCAAATTACCCTGGTAACTAAGGGCTTTTTTATTCATTGGTATACCAAAGACTACATACCTCGTAGCTAAGGTTTCCCACATGTATATATAAACTCTTAACAGACAACAAGCATATCAAAGTTATAAAATCAGAGAACTGATATATATATATATATAACATTTCAAAATATATAGGAAACTAGTTTATCATAAAATTGGCTTTAATTAGCCAATCCATTACTTAATTAGATTACAAGTGATATCTCAGCATATAAAAAATAATAGGATTTCAAAAGACACAGCATAAGTGTCTAAAGCTGTCACCGCACTCACCTGGAGTCCAAAGCAAAAGCTAGACCAATCATGTACCATTAGTAGGGGGATGGTCTTGATGGCAGGAACAAGGAATCAAAACAAACATATCAAGCAGATATCAAAATGTGACACTAGTGCTGTGGCAATACTAAATGCAATGCAAATGCAAATGTTGATGCTCACACATTACCCAAAACTTATTCCGATCAAAGATCTATCAATCTTGACTTAAAAATACGAATATGTGTAAATTTACAAATTAGCCCTCCAATTTTTGCAAAATTATATCCCAGTCCTCAAAGTATAACCAAAGTATGAAAATTTCACTTTAAGTCCCTCAAACATATGGCTTACTCGAGTAATGAATTACCTTACTTGAGTAATTGCACCCTCATATTACTCGAGTAACAATCCACTTACTCGAGTAAACACTGGCCTATATTACTCGAGTAAAAAACTGTGTTACTCAAGTAACACCATCAGACATTCAAACTGATCGAACTTGACATCTCAGTCACTTCAATCCAATTTTTCACCATTTTACACTTAGCCAACTATCAGATAACCAAGCCCCAAACCATTCTACCAATTTTTCAGACTCTAAATCCACTCATTTGTACCAACAGAAGAATTCAAACAACCCAAACGTCAGATTTCAAACTTCCCACATGAACTAAGAATGATAACCACGCTTAGGGTAGAAATCTTACCTAAAATCCGTGATAAACTAATCCAAGAAAGAAAGAAATCAAGAGAGACATGTGTGAGGGTTTAAGAGATAGTTCAGAGAGTGAAAATGACAAAATAAAATGGATAAACTCAGTTTTATATGTCACTAGCCGCCACACCGCTTGCCCCAGGATCACTGCTTACTCGAGTAAGACACCCTTCAGCACGAAGGAAATGCCTCTCTTACTCGAGTAACTCAACAAGCTTACTTGAGGAATACATGACATCATTAACTCGAGTTACACACTCACTTACTCGAGTTATCCAACTTGTTTTCACTCTAGTAACATTCTTAGTTTACTCGAGTAACTCGACTTCTTCCAACAAAATTCAAAAAAAAAATATTCTCCAATTTACTAAAATGAAAGGGTCCTTTCCATGAGGACCATTGTGTGTACATTGAACGGGAGATCCTATCCTTGTATGTCGATGACATGCTATTGGCTGAAAATGTTCTATCTTTCATTAAAAGAGTTAAGACTTGGTTATCATAAAATTTGTAATGAAAGATATGAGAGATTCAGAATACATTATTGGGGTTAAAATCACGTGATATTGGTCAAGGAAGTTATTGGCTCTCTCTCAAGAGGCGTATATTAATATGATCCTTGAACTATTCAATATGTCAGACTGCAACCCAGTAGATACCCCAATTGTTAAAGGAGAGTCTCTTAGCAAGATTATGTACCCAAGTAAGCCAAAACACATTGAATGAATGAAGAGAGTGTCATACAAGAGTGTTATAGGTAGCATCATGTATGCAATGTTGTGTACAATAAAAAATATTAGTTTGGCTATTAGTTTAGCAAGTTGATATCAATCCAACCTAGGAAAATCACTTTGGGAAGCAATGAAGAGAATACTAAGGTATTTGAAGAAAACTGCAAGTTATGCACTGTGTTATGAAGGAGATGACCTTAGAATAAAAGGATACACAGATGCCGATTTCGACGATGATACAGATGATAGAAAATCAACATTTGGATATGTCTTCTTATGAGGAAATGGAGCCATTTCATGGGGAAGAAAGGAACATACATGTGTAGCACTGTGTACCATAGAAGTCGAGTACATAGCTTCTTCAGTCGTTGTGCAAGAAGTTGTGTGGCTAAAAAGGTTTTATAAAAACCTTAGACTAACCACCTCACAACAGTCCATAACTGTCTACAGTTATAGTAGAGAAGCAATAGCTTACTCCAAGAATCAGAGATTTCATAGGAAAAGTAAGCACATCGATATTAAGTACCATTTTGTAAAGAATTTAGTTGCACAAGGAGAAATGACTTTTAAGCATGTTCCCAGTTTTGAGATGATTGTAGACCCTCTCACAAAGCCAATATCTAGAGATGTGTCCGAATAACACTTGAAATCTCTAAGCTTACGCAAAGTGTAGGAGCATTAGCTTATTAAATGTAACATTGAACTATGTAATCAAAGTATTGCATTTAAACTTTGTATGATTTGGTTTTTACTTGAGTAATAAGAATCATCATATTTTTGTTCACTGTTAGCAATACATAATGGCGAACACCATACATTGATGTTCGCTAAGACTATTGAGTATAGTAAAGCATGTTGGATGGAGAAGTAGACCACTTATTGTTTACCTTGGGTTTAATCAATTTTTTGTGAAATGCCAAGATGAGGCAGCTTTTGAACATAAATATGATTACAAAAGCAATGTTCATAATCATTAATGCCGCCTTGCAATAGTTACAAGATGAAGTCATATGGTTAATTTGTAAGATACGCCATGAATGATAGTTTCATGTTTTATTACTAGGTAATCAAATGCTATGATTGCATGTGTTGGCATAGCATAGTTCCATATCTAAGAACCACAAGTAGTCCTTACAAGTTGGTGGACTAAGGTAAAATGCTTCAGTACGCTCTGACCGAAGTCTATGCATGGTGTTAAGCATACATGCTCTTCTAAAAGGAATAGAACACCATGACACATGTTCATACCATTTCTTAAGTCGACCAAAGGGTGAGAAATTTTTTGTTAAAATGATGTCAACTTCTCTAATGTGAGACCCTTTAGTAAACAAGAAGTTGTTTGAATTATCTACCCTCACAATTATTGAGCCATTTACAGTCAACATGTGAATTCCTTATAAGTTTTGATGATTCACAAAACATTTGATAAAGTTAAGCTAAGAACATTCACTAACTCCTGTGCACGTTATGTCATGATCTACGCACGTTTTTCCATGATCTACTCATGGTGTTGGAGTCTTCAAACATACAAGGTTATTCAAGATTGGAATGTACACGTATAGACTAAAGGCAAAGCATGTAGAGCAGAAAAGCAATAAAACATTACAACGTGACTAAGCACATAGAAAGCCATTCAACGCCCATAGGCACTGTGTATCAGAAGACATAAATCTCCAAAAATTGTCCAAGCACATTGAGAGGAGTTCAATGCACCTAGGTGGAAAACATACTTACTTTGATTTGGAATGCATAAATATATATGCATGTAGCTACTAGCCAAAGAACGTATTTGGGATTTCAATCTAAGATGATGAAATTTGAAAAAGGCTAAAAGATCAAGGTAGAGGCACGTTGACACACCTATTCAATGCACGCAGATGAATAAAGGTGACATTTTTTGTAATACCCCGTCCTTTTCCAACTAGCTTATGTAGCATTCCGATCAACCCCGATTTGTTTCGTTTGAATTGCGATCCTAATATATGATGGTTGAGGTATTGATCTTGTGTTTGAGGAATTTAATTGATGTTAATCATGTTAGAATGTTGGTGTTAATGGTCCTATGTTGGGAGTGCCTTAGAATTTTAGTTTTGGATGTTTAGAGTAGTCTAAAAGCTTGCAATGTGAGTCGTAGACCTACGACGTGCGTTGATGGCTTGCTGGGTTAGAGGATCATTCAAATTTCCTTGTCTATACGCGCAGTGAATGTTCTATATGTGTTGAAGCATGTAACGCGCGTTGTATATGTGTAACGCTCGTTGATCATCGTATGGGTTTAGGAGTTTTGAATCTGGGTTTGAGAGATATTATGTATGTGTCGACAACACACATTGTTTGGGGTGGAGCACACATTGAATGTCTACAATGCACCTTGTAGAACGTGTAATGCGCGATGATGACATCTGTCTATATAGCGTGTATGTATAGCGTGTATACATATGTACGCTTATATTTGCATGTGCCATTTTTGAACCATTTTAAAAACAATCTTTGTGAGGCACGTAACAGACGATCTGGAGTGCCGTTTCCTCACTAGGGTTCTTACCCCCTTTACTTTTGTCTTTGTTCCTATATTCGTTATTGTAGGTGATTTTGGTTCATTGCGACTTATCAACATTCAACACCTGGTGAGATATTCTGTAGTTGACAGTGCCTTTTTGTTATTTATTTTACTAGAACTCTAAGCCGATTAGATTATGGATGTATGTTTTGGAAACTTATTTGGTATTTAATCAAGATTTATTATTTATTAGATATATCGTCATTATTGTTTAAACTTATGTTTCAAACAATATTTGAATTTCTACTTACTACTTATCAAAAATGATTTCGGTATCGTTTTCAATATTATGGTTTAGTTATGTTTTTGAGGATTGTGCGAGATGGGATGGACTTCCACATACGGTCTGCCTCGTACGCCAGTCACTGGTCCGGGATCGGGTCATGACACCATTGAAGTAAAACAACTACTCGCGTAGTGGTTCAACAAAGCGTGTATACGAGGATGAGATCAAGCAGTGACAAAGCAGTTATACACTCATTGAGAACATAAATATTGAATATTCCTCGCACTGACTGACGTGGAATTAAAGGTGTGATCTTGGAAAACGATAACGCACTTTGAAGATTTGATTTAAGCACATAGAGCATGAAGCCTACGCCTGCAGAATTTGGTCTAAACACTTAGTAGCCTGATTTTTAAAGCCAACAACTTTTGGAGTCCAGGAAAAGCACGCATATGAAGAAAAAAGCTCACAAAACTCTCATGACCTTACAAACTATGCATGCATAGATTTATCTACGCATGTAGTGAAGGGTGACATCATTAAAATTAGAAATTTTCCATGCTCTCACAAAGGTTACTTTGGGTTTTACAACGACTATTTTTCTGAGATCTCCTATAAATAGATGCACCGGATTATAAGAAAGGTATGAACAATATTAAGTGAGTGCCCAAGCTTTGCTACTTTCATTCTTAATTTTCTCTCTCTACTTGTTCTTGAGATTTTGCATACCAATTGAGCTTTTGTTTGCTATTTGCTTACTTGGGTTGTTGTGTGATACTATTTGAAGTTTGGGAATCCACTTGTAATTAATCTTTGGTGTTAAGCTTGAAGGGCAATATAGGTTACCTTGTTTGGTTCCTAAAAAACAAGAGAGATAGAGGTTTTCTTGTTTAGGCATGCAAAAACAAGGTGTAAAGGATTCTTGTGAACCTGAGAAAGCAAGTCATGTAAAATCTTCCCTCCGCCCACTAAGTGAGGAGATTGTTTAGTGGATTCTAAACTCTCGGGCTAAGGCTTGAGGAGTGGACGTAATTCAAGGAGGACCGAACCACTGTAAATCTAGGCTTTGTTTTCCTAACCCTTCATCTTTTTAATTTCATTTTAATTCATTCATGATTCGGCTAGACAGGCACGCTAGATTGGCACGTTAATCCATAAAAGATCATATCGTGTCAAAGAGGAAGACTACTTTCTTAACACATTCACAAAAGTTATGTGGTTTGCTATGCGCCTGTTATCATTTCCTGTGAAACATAATAGTGAACACAAATTAAGCTTTCTAGAGATCGATGCGTACGAAAGCGGCGACTGTGGAAAGTGGACTACGGTCAGGGCATATTATAGAACAAATCTTATGCGTGAAAGTTTTGAACTAAAAGGAGCAAGTTTTGAACTGTTGTATACCTCTAACCAGTATATAGCGTCGTAAGCTCTCGTCGTATACCGGTCACAAATTGAATCTGAATTAATGAATGAGATTTCATTTAAACTACGTGATGGACACGATGTTGGAATTCGTAACTAAATATGACATTCATACAAGGATCACACAGCGAAAATAACAAAAATTTTATCCTGGAATTCCGCCAAGGATCCATGCACATCAACATACACGATTAGAGTTAGGATTTTTACCTTAAAAACCAAGCTTAATTGTATGAACGAATTGGGTGTTGATGTTGCTTTTAGTATTTGATGAATGCTCAATTATACA
>CAODLS011678845.1:0-16581 GCA_948243855.1 Flueggea neowawraea | reverse complement strand
CAGCCAAGTAGAAGTTCTACAGAAACATGAAATTAACGACCATTCATATATTTTTGGTAAAGCCTATTAGACTCTAGAGTCGTCTCTGGTCTCTAGTCTATTAGAAAAAAGGTTCAAGAATCAAAAGTTTGATTCCTAATGAGAGAAAACAAAATGACTTATCTTTTGTACTTACTCTGGGGTTGATGTCAAGCTGGTTGGTGTAGCTGTTGGTGTGGAGGAGATTGACGGTGATAACAGGCTCATTGCCGTCGTTGTAGCACCAGTGGGCTACTCCGGCCGGAATAGCAATGATATCACCCTCGCGGAATCTGCGAATCCTCTGGTGCTGGTCCTGGTATTTCCAGATTTGCCTTGTTGTGAGCCTTGAGACTCTTGGAATGTCCCGGGACATCCGGAGAACAACATTCCCGTCAAACCCCTACCTGCCCAAATCATAATTCAACACCAAATTCAATCCAAAGACAAAATCAATAAACAAGAAGTAATTACAAAACAAAATATTTAGTAGCAAATTACCTTGGACGACGTAAACGAGTTGAGGTGCATTGGCATAAGAAGGCAACAAGAGACCTTGGCTCTCAATAGTGTGCCTCTGGACGGCAACACCGGCGCATTGGAACTGGTCGTGGTTAGGGCTCCATGTCTCAGTAACACCAGCTTCGCTTTCAACACGGTTATCGGGTTGAACAGCGTCGAGCCTGTTAAGGTCGCACTCATTACCCAACAATTCATACTGAGACTCGGTACTTTTCCGGCCTATATTGGGCCTAGAACACGAGACTGAAACAAGAAGGAGAGCCAAATACAAGGAGAGAAAAGAATGCCTCACCGCCATGGCCAGGAGCTATATACTTATGTTTCGTGAGAAGAGGTGTGAGCTATGTTGAAGTGAAGTGGCGACTGGAAGATGTTGGTATTTATAGAGGGAAAGAAGGGTTTGGGTTGATGACACATAAGGGAGAGTTGTGAAGCCATTCTTCAGTATGCATGGCTACTTGGTCTTGATGTCTTACACATCATGGGGGTGAGGAGGGCAGGTGTCTTTCTGGTTCAGAGACGTGTACAAAGTAGCCCTGAAAAAATTGTAAGAAGACGAGGTTTTTTGTGTGTTTGTGCCTGTATTTAATTTAAGAATATTCCTCCAGAGATGCTTTAAGTATGTGATTGAAATGCATGCATATGCCTCCTCATCAAAACCATTATCATTTTCTAGCAGCTAGTGAACGTGGTCGTATTTTTTGTGTATTTGAGTTTTTTATATATTATTTTTAAGAATAAAACATCATGGTTTGAGTTTCAATTCAGATATTGAAAATACTCGCAAACTTTATAACAAAATAGGAGTAATTCTACAATCTAGCTTGGTTTAGCCACGAAGCATTGATTTATTTTTACGTTTGAATTGATGGATCTTTAAGTTATATGTTTTAGATTTCTAATCCTTTACAAGAAATTTATGTGCCTATTATTTTGTGTATGAATTATTCAAGTTTGGTTTAACAAATAAATTGTTAAAATTTTGTCATTATAAAAAGTTTAGTATATTAAAAATACATTTTTTAATAAATTATTTTATTTGCTCGCATTAAAAATTAAAATTTTTATTGAGATAAAGTTGATTTTAATATAATTGAGCTATGAAACCATTAGTTATACTTTTTTTTCTTATTTTAGATCAAAAACTCAAAACCTCTCATTTGAGAGGAATTCTGCACACTTAACGTTAACAATGTATACTTTGATTGACCGAGTGAAAACAGAATGCACATTTAATTGATTAATGGTAGTGTAGACTTATAACATAATAATGAAAAGGTCGATAATGTACAGTTTCATTAATTAAGTAAATAAAAAAATTCCTTCCCTGTGTGTTAAGTGAAAATAATAGATGAAAGGCATGCAATGGATATGATGTGTATATGATTGATTTGGCTTATATATAGAGAGAGATTGACCGCGATGGTGAGTTGACGGCGGCGTTGGAGATGAGGAGGAGGGGGTTACATGCAAGAAAGAAGCCAAGTGTGAGATGTGGCGCCACGAACACACACAGTCGCATCATCTTTCTCTCTTATTGTTTTGTCCCTTTTTACTACTTTCGGTAAGCGAAGAAGACAACTGAGGAGACAGCACATACGTTTTTTTCGATCTAGTTCAGTGGTTTTGGTTAAGAAGGAACTGGTCTGGAAGATTGAAATGGGAAAATCAGAGGAGAGCGTCCACGATGGGACTCAAACCCACGATCTCCCGCTCCGGAGGCGAGCGCCTTATCCATTAGGCCACGCGAACTTGGACGAAAGCTTCTTACATAAATGACTTTGATCAACTTGATTTTCATAGCAATTAAAAGATGATAATAACCTTGAGAATAAGTTGAATTCAAAAATACACCTTCAAATATTGATATTAATTTGAAAAGTTATCTCATAAATACAAAGTATACGCTATATTATTTTTTCTTATAAAATCGTTAAAGTTTTTCTCTTTAACTTTAAATTTTGAAAAACTTATAAAATAATGAAAAATCATCTTGTAAACAAAGAGGTGCATAAATAATAGTCTTCAATTTAAATTTTTCTTCTTGTCAATTGTCTTTGACTTGGCTTTTTTATCTTAAATACCTAATTATATTTTCTTATTCATTAAAAAATATTACTTAGTTAAATTATCTAAAGTTATATAGGCTTTTCTTCATCTATCTTTATAATTCTAGTTACCCAAAAACTGAAATGTCAGATCAGTTGCCTCGGTTTTAGAGAAAAGAACACTTGCAGAGATAAGAAATTGATTTATTTCTTTCATTTATTAAACTTATTTCAACTCATATTTATGGCTGCATAAACATCTTCATAGAAATAGAGATTTTATTTTGTTAGAAATAAGAATGCAATTTTGAGTAAATTCAAAACTTACCAAAAGTGTGCAACATTTAACACTAATAAAAAATACCTGTTCCCATTTTTTCTTTTAGAGAAATTTGGAAAGACAAAGTCGTCATTTGATAAGTTTGTGGATTGTGAAGCGTGCCAAGAAATTATAGTATTTTTAAATTGAAATGAAATTTGTTGGAACTAAGATTGTACTCAAAAATTTTAACTTCTACCAAACAATTGAAGATGATTCAAAAGCACGAAAATCACCGATTGGATTCTTTTGCTTCTCGAAAGATAATAACAAAAACACAATGATGAAATGTATCTTTTATTGAAAATAAAGGTTTGGTAAAAGATGTTTGAAGAAAATATAATAGAGAATAAAAGAGGACTAAAATTTGAAGAACAAAAAGATAGTTTAACTCATGAGGGGTGTTGTGTTATTGTTGTGTTGGAGAAGAGGTCCTTTTTGTTCATATTCTTCTTGCCAATTTACACGGTTGGCTTGATCATCTTTGCTAGTTTGGTCATTGGTCTTAATCCCATTGATTCCTCCTGATAATTATCTCATTCCCACTTTGATTTTCCATTTTGTGCCCATATTGTAGTAATTTGGGTCCTAATTTATTTCCTTAATACTCACCTCCATTTCTGTCCGGTCCACCAAGAAAATAATGAGTTTCCTTATGTTTCCACTTTGCTCCCTAAACATTTTTCTTCTTCTGCAGTTCCTAGAAGACAAGCCCTTTAATTTTGTTGGTTTGGATTTTAATTTTCATTATTTGCTCAATCTTTTCTTTTTGCCACATAGCAAAATTTTACCGTAAACAATTGTCTCTCGCGTATTGATAGTTTGAGCAAACCATAAACACGGATTAAAAATCACTTTCTTCAATTGTCCCTAGGAAAAACTGATGTTCCCCTGAAAAAATTGAAAGTTCCCTTTAGAAAAATCCTTCTGCAAAGTTTGTCCCTCCTAATACAAATATTGCAGCTTGGAAAAACATTTTTTGGTGGTCATTACGAATTGAACCAAAGAGGCCTACCACTTAGAATTTTCTGCAATTCTCTACAAAACTTTGATTCTTGATAAAATTACTGGAGCATCAAAGTAAACATTTATATGGTGGCCTCGTGTAAGTTAAACCAAAGAGGCCTACCATTTCAAAGATACTCCTGCTCAAATATGCCTTAGAGCCATTCATTTTATCCACCATATTTTGAGTCAAAGCCAAGAGTAAAACCAAACCCAATTTTGAGTTTCAAACCAAGAAACACCCGAGCCACTACTCATTTGACCAAGCCAAACCCAGCCACAAACCAAGTGATTAAGCCAAATCAAAACCCAACAGGCCACTCAATCAAATCAAACCCTCACAAACTAGAACACTTGAAATAACCACCATTTGAGCCGACCCAAACCGTTGCCATCGACATCAAGCCCAAGTCTAACCTTTACCGTCCGTCGCGTCTCATGCAAGGGAAAGAACTAGTCAACAACACCCATGTCTACTGGAGGAAGTCACGCGCCGTCTGTTAGTGTGTGTTTTATGCATGTTTGCGTTGGTATTTTGATATTGTTTTACGTGCATTATTATTTATATTTCTGTGTTTTTATGTTACTTTGTGTTAATTGTGTCTAGGGGTTGATTTGGTGAAAAAGGGTGGATTAGGAGCTATTTTAAGTAAAGATTGGATTTTGGGCATCACTGCAATGCCTTAACGTAATCTAAAACGTGTGTACACTGTAGACACCCAAGTTGACGCTGGAAAGCCTATTTTGGCAAGAAAGACTGACGGGAAACACTATCTATTTTGTTGGAAATCAAGCCGTATAGACTTAGGCTATTTAGAAGAGTATTTTTGGAACAAGTAAATAATTTTTAATTAGGTTACAAGCTAGGTGTTACATATAAATACCTAGATATCAGATTTATTTAATCTCTTCCTCCATTTGGCATAGACAATCTTATTTTTTGTTGTTATTTCTTTTATGTATTACTAAACTCTTTCTAGTCAAGGTACAATTGAAGTCGATCTTTGATAAACTGTGAGGTTCTATTCTTTTTAATTCTTTACTGTTTATGCAATTATTCTATTTCTATGCTTGAATGTTTTATTATTCTATTGATTGACTTGATGATTGCCACATTGAATTAGTTAATAGAATAATAACAACCAGTTAGATTCGTAGATTCGTGATTGCGTGTCTAGCACTAGTGGTAAGTTAATGTTGTTGTTGTGATAACGGGCTTCGACTGTCATTAACAGAATAGAATAATCTTGCTTGAATAAACTGCGGCGTCCGAGTTTGTTGGCTTGGGTATGGTCTTTATAATTCTTAATGCAACCGGTAAATTGAACTCTGCAGGGCGTCCCGGGGGTTGTTTATTGGCTAAGAAAGTAGTTTGTAGGGTGTCCTGGAACTACTGAAGTAGTAAGTAAATAGTAATTACTGAATGTATTACCTGTAACTATAACATGCCTGTATGAATAGTACTGATTTATCTTTCATTGCCTATGATTGATTTACAAAGTGAGACAGAGATATACATTTGTTAGGCTTTCGTGATATTCATTTATTCATTAATAATTTTGATTTCTTGATTTATTTTAAGTGCTTTGTTTAATCATCATGTTTGCTTGCTTTTCAACCAAATTAAATTTTCGCTTTAACTGTTTTTCTGTAATTAGATAAAATTTTTACCAATCTCCATAGATTCGACTCTGCTTGTTATTGTCTTCAAATATTGTTTATTTTAGGCTCAAAGTAGGAATTTAATTTGCTGGTTTCAACACCCATCACCATCCTCCAACAGTTTGTCTCCCAGAGTCGTCGTCATTCACTTCTCCTCCATTGGAGTTTCAAGAGGAGAGTTGATATGCCGCTACCTATGCTAGATAGAAGGGTCGCGTGCCCCTGTGTCTCTGCCCTAGGGAATGGTCCATTGGCACTGCCAATAGGAGGCTCGTCATCCACCTAGAAGAGTCCCGTCCACCAACGCCCGCAGTTGTTCGCCACCTTATTGTCCGCTGAAGAGGAGTATGTCAGTTTTTTGGGTAACTACTCCCTATTTTTTCGTTTTTTACTTGATCCTCCAATTGCAACTCCAAAATTGAATATGGGTTTGTTGAATTGTGAGACCTCTTGCCTTTCTTTGAGAACAAACCTGTCTTTTTCATAATTTCCAGTCAATGTGATTGCTTGAAACCATTGTATTAAAGCTAGAAAAATGTTCTCGCCTTTAGTTGTGATTTTGAGATAGTGTTACAGTAAACAATTAGGCAAGGGGTTGAAATATCAATCCATTAAATTGCTTGCTGCTGCCTTTTGTTTGAATATTAAAATCAAATAGGTGGACCAAAAATAAAGGGAAATGCTGCCAAATTTTTCAAAAACATGTCATCTCCTCTCTACTGCCAGAAAATCAAGCTCACAGAGAAAATCTTGTGAAGACATTCACAAAATAAAAATTCTTGAGCTTAATCTCTGAATTATTTTCAATCTTTGATTTAATTTTTCCTTTTGATAACCTTAGTGGCCACAAGGCCAACTAAGAGAAATTCATTGCCCTGAACTGTTTTCTTTACTTTTGGTTTGCAAATAGATTTCCTGGATGAACTAAGAAATTGCAATCACTTTGACTAGCTTTGCCTTTAAATCTACAGGTTCCTCCTTGCCTGGTTTCATAGTTTTCCATAGAAGAATTGGAGGCCAGAAGTATGAATCACCAAAAAGCCCTTAATTTGTACAGGATAATTTTAATTTTTAGATTTTTTAGACCTTTGTCCCTTGTACACAAACTGTATGGCAATGTACTTTTCTCAAATAAATGAGAAATGGCCTGAGGCCAATTTTCAATTACTTCCCTCTCGTCTCATTTTTTTTTTCTCTACTGGTGGGTTTGTGAAATGATCAAGGAAAATAATTTCATAGGTTGATGAGCATAATTGGATTTTATTTTCTCTTTTTTTTTTCTTGCGGCCAATGAGGCCTGTAATGTTGCAAATTTTAACAGGTGGCAAAATTCTTGTTAGCTCCAGGCTCTCTTCACCAAATTGCAGTGGCCATGAAAGCCTACTACATTCATTCATTCATTTTTTGTTTTCATTTCTATTTTTCTCTTTTGTCTTTTTTTTTTCTCTTAGGAATTATTCAATTATTGTTTTTTCCTGAGTTGCTACAATTTTTCAAAATAAAGGGATAGCACCATTTTCTAACAGTAGATTAACCAGGATCTATCACAAGTGGTGCCTCCAATGACCTCAAATTTGGACATCTTTCATAGTGAGAAGTATTGGTCTTCTTTATAGGGTCATCACTAGTGCAGGGAAAGCTGGAATTTGTTCTTCCTAAGGAACCCATTTTTTAGTGTTCTTGCAAGCACAAGACGTAAAATCCAAACAAGATAAGTCTCGATGAATGAAATAGTAGAAAACCTTACCTTGTCCATAGGTTCCTCAAAGAAAATCTTCTCCATTTTTTGTGGAGGCCCGACATTAGATTTCTCTAGAGAATACTCTACTAGAGGATGCTCCTTTAGTGATTACGTTTCTTATGGCGGCTCCTTTAGAGATTGTTCCTTTGGTGTGGAGGCAATTCCCCTGGGGACAACTCTTTTAGTGGTGGCTCCTTTGTTGCGGATGGCTCATTTGGGGGTTGTTCTTCTTGTGGTGATTCTTCTAGAAGTTTTTCCCTTGGGGACCGCTTCTCTGATGGATGTTCCCCTAGAGATGACTTCTCTATTGGAGGTTGTTCTGTTTTCCACACTAATGTTTTTAGGGGTTGCTACCAAAACTTTTTGTACAACTCCTCATTGATATTCTACAATTTTAGTGGGGGCTTCCCCCTAGTGTATTGTACAATTTCTCGTCGATACTCTCTAATATTTAAAAAAAAAATTAAGCTTAGACGTATCCCTTGTCAAAAGCTTTTCCAACTGAATTATTTCCATGGTCATTGCTATTGCATTGGCCTTTTCACCTCCGCTTCCCATGCTAGAAGCAGTAGTATATTTATCTTTTTTTGATTTCATCATTGCTTAGTGTCCCACTGAGAGTGCCAAAAGCTTGTTCTCCATTTTTTCTTCGAGAGAAACTTGATAAGACAACTCTGCCTTTGGTGACTTTGTGGATTGCAGAGCGTTCTAAGGAATTATAATGTTTCTAAATTGAAATGAAATTTGTTGGAACTAAGATTGCACTCAAAAATCTTAACTACTACCAAACAATTGAGGATGATTCAAAGGGACGGAAATCATCACTTGGGTTCTTTTGCTTCTTTAAAGACAATAACAAAAATACAATGATGAAATGAGATTTTTATTGAAAATAAAGGTTGGGTGTAAGATGCTGAAAGAAAATATAATAGAAAACAAAAGAGGACTAAAATTTGAAGAACAAAAAAATAATTTAACCTATGAGGGGTATTTTGTTGTTGTTGTGTGGGAGGAGAGGTCCCTTTTGTTCATGTTTTTCTTGCCAATTTATATTGCTGGCTTGATTACATTTGCTAGCTTGGTCATTGATCTCAATCCCACTGATTCCTCCTAAGAATTATCTCCTTCCCACTACAATGTTTTGACTTTCCATTTCGTGCGCACCTTGTAGTAATTTGGTTCCTAATTTACTTCCTTAACGCTCACCTCCATTTTTGTCCCGTCCACCAAGAAAATAATAATTTTCCTTATGTTTCCACCTTCTCCCCAAGCATTTTTCTTCTTTTGTAGTCCCTAGAAGATAAACCCTTTAATTTTGCTAGTTTGGATTTTAATTTCCATTATTTACTCACTCTTTTTTTTTGCCACATAGCAAAATTTTACTGTAAACAATAACTAAAATGTAGATTTTTTTACAATGAAATCTATATTTCTTCTTACTTCTTTTTCTTCTTTAACTTATTCTTACTTGACTTATCCTTTCGTTTTGATTTGTTAACTAAATTAGTAAAAGAAGCACTTTTCAACAAATCTGTTTTGTTGTGAATCAGTCGCGAGAATTTTAGCCCCCGTTTGGTAGTTAAAAAATGAAATAAGGAAGTACAAGTTTCTTGAAAGTTATAAAAACACTAATGTTTGGTTAAAAGAAATAGAAAACAAAAAAAAATTGACACTTCATTAAAATCTCAAGAAGTAACTTATATAAAATAGAGTTAGCATAAATTTTCTCGAAAGTTTCTTTCTAAAAGATCATATATCTGAATCAAACAAGAGCTTAGTTTATTTAAGTTCAACAAATAGACAGTTTGTATGTTAACTTTAAATATGTTCTCGTTAAATTTATGATATGATTTGTCATAATTAATTTCAGATGAGGACAAGAGAAAGGTAATATTTTACAAAAAAAATTCAAAAATATTAACCAGAAAAATTAAATCAAACATTAAAAAGATCCCGTAATTCTACATATGAAAACTGTGATTTGTGACGTAAATTGCCATTAAACAAAAAGATGAAAAATGAATGAACAAAAGTCATTTATTGAATAAGAGAACAGTGGGCTTGGCTTTAGATCTGTAATACACAGTTTTCTTCTTCAGAGTAACATTATGAATCGTTATCACAATCTTGCCTGGTTCATTTATGTAAAACGAGTTTCTTGCACTTTCGCCAACTTTCTTGTCCTTCTCTTTACTTATAAAAATTCTGTATGAACATTCATCCTCTGGAACGAACTCTTCCTTGCAGCTCACATCCCATCCAACAACAGTATAATCCCACTCAATTGTCACGCCAGCCTGTAATTATTAACACAATAATCATAGAAACAATTGCTTAACAAAAAATGTTGTCCAAGATACGAATTAATGAGTTAAATAAGTCAGGCTTGCAGTTTATTAGTATTGAAATCAAATTCAGCGCTAAAAAAATGAGTTTTTATTTTATTGAGTACCTCGATAACTGGAATTGTAATTCGTTCACATGTATTTTGTCGGACTTTTAACTCTGGAGCTTTGTCGTCTGGGGAAAAATCGGCATCATTTTCTTCTGTTAAACCACCGTATTCGACGACAAGGTGCTCCGGCGATATATGACTAAGTGTGTTTTCAAAGAAATTAGATCAAAATTTAGAAGACAAGGTTACATAAATGAGTTAAATTATGTTGTGCTCTTACTTTAGAAGGGTCTTTGTGACCTTTGATGGTCTAACCAAATGGACTTTCTTCTGTTTTTGGGACCAAAAAACTTTGAGAGTACATAGTGGGATGTGTAGAACCATAATGAGACGTTAATCATTATCTGCAAAATTGAAAAACAACAGAGCACTTTTAGACAAAAAGGTTAAAAAGAAATATGTGTTCTATTATACTTTAAGTATCAAATTTCAGCACTAAAATGTACATAATTGTTTTTAAGCAATATTTGTATTTAAATTGTTAAATAAAACTCTGAGTTTAGATTACTTGAATAGTTAAGTCGTTATAACTTACCAAATCGAAAGTCTAATTAACTTACCTTTTAGTTTTTATCTACCTACTTATGGTATTGTATAATTTTTTCTATTAATCTTGATAAATAATGATTTCTAATATCAAATTTTATTGTATCCACGACAATGATTCCTCACAATTTACAAACAATTAACCTTTAAATTAACTAATTACTCTATTTGCTAATTGCTATTCAATCAGGTGAACCAAAAAAAGTCCTTAATTTAAGAAAACTTACATTCTTATGAACAATTTCAGGATAATTGGCTTCAACCATGGTGAGGGCTCTCTTGCTGACAGAACGAAGCTCTTTCAGATCAGGACTAGGCGAGTTCTTGAAATCTGTGATCTGTAGTATAGAATCAGCACCTCCTTCCCTGAAACTAAGTTGCTTGATGCTTTTCTCCATGGATTGGATTCTCTATCTCAGAACTTTCTCACGATTCTCTTCTGTTCCCAAAACTTTGCTATACAATTCATCCTCTTCAAACCACCAAATGCATCATAATACAAGGGGTGACCTTCTTTGTCAACACTATTCACTGGCATTAAATTTCCAAAGCCAAGTTGCAAATCTTCATCAAGAATCGCGTCTGCATTGTATTCTTGCCGCCATTTTAGCGTGTTTCGAAGCATTTCGAAAGCTTCATGAACCTTGAAGTTGTTGGCTTTCGGGAATTTTAACAGGACAGTGTCTGTGCCTTCATCGCCTTTGCTTGGTAGCAAAGGCACACCCCAAAGACTGATCTCTCTCGCCATTTTTTTCTCTTTTCTTGAAAGTTCAAATTTTTTGGGGTTCGGAAGAAGGTAGTTTCCAAGAATTGCATCTTCCATCATGCACCTGAATTCCAACAATGCCTTCTTCTTCATTTTCATTTCAACAGATGTCTCCAATCTTTCTTCTTCTTCTTCAATCACCGACTCGAGTTTTCTATGATCTTGCAAGCTATTCTCTTGCACGACATAGGTGCATTATTTTTCACCAGTTTTCTCTTGCCATTTGAGGATTATTCTATTTGTCTTTGAACATAACTTCATCATCTTGTTGGTTCTTCTCAATTTTCTCCTCCATTTACCGCTGAATTTGGGATCTTATGTTTCTCTATATAGACAAAGCACATACCAGGAACTCGAATCCCAAAACCTCTGGGATTCAAGAGAACTGATTTTTCTCTTGTTCATGATCCAAGAAGAAACTGTTGTTTGAAGGGAATGTGGGTCTTGAAATATTCGTTATATCTGAAATATTGAGTTGAAAAGAAAATTAGTTTTGATTCAAAGTCTAATTTTCGGGTTCCAGCCCTTATTACCTGGAGCTAAATATAGAATGAAATATGTCAGTAGCTGGTTAATTTTGAGTCAAGCTTGGCTTATTTCGTTATTGAAACCCTTTGAACGTATCTGGAAGGTCTTAAAGATACATAATAATAACAATAGCTAATATTGATGGATTCTTGTTTTTCTTTTTTCCGCTGATTATTTCAAGTCATGCGTATCTGTATTTTCCAAAGGATTTTTTTTGAGAAAAATAAAATTTAATAAAAAAGTCTAATCAATTAAAAAAGACATTTAAACTATTATGACTTGCATCCCCTACAACGA
Source organism: Flueggea neowawraea (assembly GCA_948243855.1). Lineage (NCBI taxonomy): Eukaryota > Viridiplantae > Streptophyta > Magnoliopsida > Malpighiales > Phyllanthaceae > Flueggea > Flueggea neowawraea. The sequence goes on along the minus strand of CAODLS011678845.1, from coordinate 4,674 downwards.
AATTTGTATTTGAACATAATATGCAGAATGGTGTGAAATTGTTCTATCATTTCCCAATTTCCAATAAACTACTTAAACACTGAAGAACCGACTGTACTGAGCGATCAAATCGACAACTACGATAAAACAACCAACTAGCTACATGAATCTTGTTGCATATACAGATTGTTACCTAATTCGACAGATGTGAGCAGGATGACAGGATTACAAGAATTTACAACGCAGTGAAGCTACGAGCTGAACACCTGCGACTATGGTCTATATCTTGTCAGGTCAAATGTCAGGGTTTTTGAGCCGCTGCAGATGGAAAAAAAAACACTCTCGTATTGTTTGATGCAGTGAAAAATATCCAAGGTAAAGATATGAATAAGGGAAATAATGCCGAAAAATTAAAAGCACAGGAAAAACTCACCTCATCTCTGAATCTCTGTAAACCCCAACCAGAGCTTCTGCTTTGTCGTAGAAGCTGTCCTTCAGAGATATAACGATGCTCTGAAAACCATTGCCACCCTCAGCATCTTGATCACTTCCGGCTCCATCGCATGATTTTGAGCGAATGAATCCAGCTACTTTGGCAACATTTAAATTATCCAATGCAGCATCAACCTCGTCCAATATGAAAAACGGTGAAGGCCTATAGCTGAAAATAGATCATACAAATAGGGGGGGAAGAAAAAGATTGTAAGACTATTAGTACATATCATAGGAGCTATCCTCACTAATACAATATAAAAATTAAAAAGTGGCAAAGTTCAATTAATTGACCACCATTTGTGCGCCCATAGTCCATAGATAATCAACCAAGAGAATGCAATATTGCGATTAGAAGATTAAAGCAAGCTGGATAAAGCAATAAATGACTGCATGGAAGAGCGACGCATCAAACTATATAAAAAATTGAGATAAATTTTCCAGCTACACAAATTGATGAGGTGTGCATTTGTGTGTGTGTGTGTGTGTGTATGTAGATTTGCTTGGATTTTAATTCAGATAAATTCTAAGAATGAACCTGTGGATTGAGAAGAGCAATGCCAGTGCCGCAACAGTCTTCTCCCCACCAGATAGCTGCTCCATGTCCCTAAAACGCTTTGTTGGGGGCATAGCAGTGTATTTGATGCCATGTAAAAAGGGACCATCCTCGTTTTCTAAGTTCAAATATGCTGTCCCACCCAGTGGATGAGTGCTGCTCTTAGTTAATTGTTTGTAAATCTTATCTATGTTGCTCGATATATGATTGAATGCTTCCATAAACAACTCATACCTGACAAGGACAAAATCATGCCAAATAAAATTACAAGAAAATATCATATTACCTAAACTAGAAAAAAAAAATGATTCGGAGAGTTTCCAAACATTATAAATTAACTGTATCAGTTTCATTCCACTTGCAAAAAATGCAAGACAAGGCAACAGTAAAGAGTGTTGCCCTGTGTCCGAGATTAGCTCAAATGAAACCCAGATGATAACCCTAAGGCAACAGTACAAAGTTCCAAGTCGACAATGGAATCTTTATTAAATAGTAAATCTAGCATTTCAATACAAAAAGATATCCACGAAGTTCATATGTTTCGTCAAAAAAAAAAAGGCAGAGAGAATCTTTTCCCCAAGTTTGTCATTGTTCCTCCTTATTATTTGGTATTTGGTTCGGAAGCAGCTTAATAGTAAATTATATAACAAATGATTCCCTGATTTTTATACATAATATTGCTTAAAAAGACCATATAATCATTACCTTCTCTGCTTCACAGAGTTGTAGGCATCAGCTACTTGCTTCTCCTCCTTTCTGGCTGCTTCAAACTCTTCAGTTACTGCTCTTTCTTTCTCTTGCAAAGCCTCATACTGATCCAAAGCCTTTAAATTTGGGGCTGTTCTTTCTATTTCTGATACTATCACGTCCATTTTTTGCTTGAAATCTGCCTCTATTTTCTCCCTGTCAGAAGGTCTCTTATCCTGAAGGAGGGATCTACTCAACTGAGTAAAATCATAGTATGGCTCTGTGTTCAATGAGTAAGTTTCCATTGGGTCCAAAACAATTGGAAGCTTTATATTTTCTAAATCACACTTCTCCTTTATATCCTCCTTCTGTGATATCAGCTGCTCAATCTGTGTCTCCTGCAGAACAAAGGAGGGAAATACATTTAATGGCATTAGGTTGTAGATTAATGTATTTCAATTTCACAGGAAACCTCCAGAGAAGAAACACAGGGACATAGAGGTCGTTTAAAACCTTAGATTTTATCTGACGAGTAAGCTTTGAGATGTTTGTTGCCGCTGCAGAAGCCTGTTTCTTCCAATCCTGAATTTCCTTCTCACAGTCTTCTGACTTGGACTTCCATTCTTTAAGACCAAGGAAAACAAAATATGTGATGACAAGGAAAAAAATTACTCGAAGAATAAATCGAAAATAAACAAGAGAAAACAAAGACATTGCCAATTGTCATGCTCTCATTGATTGTATGAGGATCCGGCTATTATTGCAATGATGCCACATGACTGCATAACCAGGTTCATCATATAAAACCACCAAGCCAGTACTCGATAATCAGACCAATTGAGTCCTGTAATACATGCCTTAAAAGACATTACAGAGTACGAACAGTGATGCTCATTAAAACTTGAGTTCTCCTTTCTTGACTTACACTGATCTGGCATATAGCATCTGCCATTCAAGTTCGACTAAAAAAATTGTATTGGCATTTTCAACAGCACTTTTGTTCATACATTATGGGATATTCCTAAGAGGCTAATTATTTGAGGGAAAGTAGAAAGAACCAACAGTAGAACCCGAAGTAAAGTGCACATAGCAAGTGCATGCATGGATGCACATAGTGCTGCTGACTTCCATTCATTTCACAATCTAGTAATGGGTTCCAGAATAATTTACTGTATGAGCCCTACATATGTTGGCTAGATGATGAAGCATTTTTCTAAAATAGTGCGTCGTAATAAGTGAACTAGATAGTGATACTTTAGGAGAGTTTTTTGTACAAAGAGTGGTCATGATTAGAGCATTAACGGTTTCTCCCCTCCAACAAACGTCTTTTCTGGGATTTGAACCCTTGACCTCTTGTCAGACAGTCCTCCGAGGGTCAGCATGCTAACCACTGAGCCAACAACTTGTTGGTGACTTTAGGAGAGTTTGGTAAGTGCTTCGATCAGATTCACACCATATTTAGAAGCTGCTTCAGATTCTTTTTTTTCCCATTTCTGAACCTCTCTTTAAGGAGACATCAATAATCGCACAAACATAATCTCGACATTTAGATGTTTCTCAAACCTACTTTTGTTTTTGGATTCTTCTTATGGTTGACCATGGCAATCTTTCTAAGTAGTTCGAGTCCAAGACAAATGTTTTTCAACAGGTAAATGACAAAAAAAGACATTCATTATTTTCAAGAAAAAAAAAAACTGCAATTCAACTAGATCACTGTTTCACCTTAGTTAATCATTTTCACAAAGCTTAGCTTCCAGAAACATGCCAACACATCAGACTGCAGTAACAACCCAAGAAAACTGTAGCTTTAAAATCCAGAATTCAGTTACAGGACAAAAAACATATTTGCATAAAGCATAAAAAAATACCTCGCAGTTCTTCCTTCAATTCATTGATCTCACCAGACGCTTCCTCTGTTGATAGTTTAATTCCAGCCTCTTTTTTCTGATTTTTTGTTAAATCTTCTTTTAATGCACTGAGAGAAGATTCCAGCTTTTTGATTCGTGATTCCATGTCACGCTTCTGCTCATACTCCAACCTGAAAATGACAAAAGAGAGCACCATCATCATTTCAGCCTTAGTTTCCCTGTTAATTGCCAATACCCTAGGCTCTAAATTTGAAGTTTTACATTAAGATGATAAACAAGTAACTTTCTTGGCAACAACCCAGGCTCTGAACTTTTAAATCAAAATAATGAATAAGATATTAGGATAAGTAAGAGAAGAACAAGAGAATGAAAAGCAAATTTCAGCACAGAGACAAATGGTCAACAAAAAGCACGACCCTTTTAAGTGGATTAACTAGGCAAGATTCTGGTCCAATTGCATTTTTCTCAATTGAGGGTAATGCTCCGAAACATCACAAGTTTCCAATGTCTTTCTCTGTTATTGCATCAAGTAACTAAAAATGAGATAAGCCCTGTAGTGCAAAGCACCAATTTAAAATCAAACACTTTGAACTTAACTAGATCAAAGCTTACACAGGAGAAACTATCTAAATGGAGAAAATACTGGTTATATAGTTTCCAGAAAATGCTTAAGCGTCATAATCCCAATTAATGACTCAAATGCACAAGGCTTTTCAAATATGTCATTTAGTAAAAATCAACTTTATAGTAAACAACAACATCAGCAGGCAGCAAAGAATAAATAGAGTACAGTTGCAAAATTCAAATTATATAATGAACTGAAGTTTTTGGATATTGATGGACCAAGAAGCAATACAAGATTGCAGAAGAAAGCAGAGATTTGTTAGCTGTGATCATCAATAGCCAATTATATACAAAAAATAAAAAGTAAAAACAGAAAACCAAAAGAATGAGGGTAAGCATACTGGTATTTCAACTTTGCTAACTGGCTGCTCAACTTGAGCCTTTCTTCAGCTGTATGTTGGGCAGCCTTAAGATGGTTTTCCTCATACTCACGAATGTTGGCAACGCCAACAGCCTTACTAAAATCTC
>CAODLS011678830.1:0-21425 GCA_948243855.1 Flueggea neowawraea | reverse complement strand
CTTAAGCGTAAAAAAGAAAAGAAGAAAATTCTGGCTTTGTTCCAAATTTGAGAACCGACATAGAGAGAGAGAGAGAGAGAGAGAGAGAGAGAGAGAGAGAGAGAGAGAGAGAGAGAGAGCTTGACTCAACTCTTATAAAGTTTTGAAATATAAAGGGTCATTGGTACTTTGATTTCTAACGAGAAGATAGGCAAAGAAATCTTAAGTTTTAGAGGCAAATGGTTAGAAAAAGAAGGAAATCTAAGGTCGGCAAGTTATCCCAAAATCTAAAGCATGCTCTGATACCAACTTATTCTAGGAATTTTCTTTCATGCATGTGGTAGTTACTTTGAACTCTAGGATTGTGGTTTGATGAAATCCTTAGGAAAACTGTTAATTGGATTATAATTATTCTATTGGGTGTTAAAGAAATTAAACAGAGACAAGGAAAATGGATTTGCATTGACTAGATTATAAATCCAAGAATAAAGTCTCAATTTGAGAGAAAGATGAAAATTTGAGGGGCTCGTTAATTGAATAAATTGAGTTAAGAAAATGGCTATAGAGGAAGTTTATTATTTGTAGGAATTAAGTGAATTTGGAATTTATAATTGGTAAGAGTTAAGTCATATAAATAGGAAATGATATTATTTCATTATGAAATGAATTTAGTTAGGCATTCTTGGGAAGGGGAAATTTATGTATTGTATTTGTAAATAATTTGATTTTGACTTAAATACATTTTTTGTTGCATTAGTCCATTAGATTCTGAAGAACCAATTGCGTCCGATCGTTGCTAACTCGGGCTGCTTAAGTTATAAGTGTGTAACTTGTATACATGTTTGTTTCCTTGCATGTTTGTTTCTTGCTTAGTTTTTGTTAGCCCTTTTAGATGGTTTACATATGAACTTAAGATTTATGAGTATTTCGATTTTGCGAAATAATTTCATTTTCGAATATTGGTTTTAGTTTATAAGAAAGTTCTGCTTTACTAAAAAGATTTTCAAATGAACAAAGTACTAAGAACTTATTATAATTTGAAATTTGGTTTTCCAATAACAAAACTATATTTGTGTTTTTATCTTGTATATATATGGGGCGTATTTTATGATTTTGCTTTTGATATTCGCTTCTGCCTACAAGAAAGATATATGCTGCATTGATCTACTAGCAGGATAGGTGATTGCTAGAAAGCATTACCAGTGAGAGAGGTGTCGCTAACTCTATTTGATAAATTTGCGTGATTCGCTTTCGACTCCTATGTATGTAAAATTATGCATATGTAGATTTTCAAGATGTTAATTTGAGAAATTGTTTTTGTATTTATGGTTAAACAAATTTATGATTTGAGAATCCGTTATATTGTTTTGTGGTGAATTTAATATTGACTAAAGGATTATCTGTTCGGTTCAAGGAAATTCGTTTGTAAAATTATATCTTATTGTTTTTAAATAAAGTTCATAATGCTTTATGATTTTCGGTTGAAAAGAAGTTAGTAATTGTTTTTCATATTGAAGAGAGTTTTCTTTAAAACTAAATCAGTTTTTTTATATTATATGATATATGCCTAGTACCTCTTTATGTACGCTTGTTACTCATTGAGCTTAAGGTTCACCCTCCTCCCATTTTTAGTTTTGCAGGTTGGTTGGTTTTGAGACTTCTTTGCTCGTTCTGTAGCACAGTTGTTCGTACTTATGTTATTATGTTTTATTTATTTCAATTCCATAAAACTTGTATTAAAACTCTAGATGCTCTGTATGGTGACTTGGCTTTTACTCTCTAGTTAGTAGGATTGACTTGTCTAGGATTGTTTTACTGAACTGGTTTGAATGGTTGGTTGATTGACGATGGATTATTATGATGATTTGTTAGGTGTTTAATTTGATTGATGATAGGAAGATGCTTATAATATAGGGGAGCCTCTGCCGTAATTTTTTTAGAAATTACATAGGTTTAATTAAGTCTTTCTTAATACGGTTAATATAGTATAAGAAGAGTTTGTTATTGATAATATACTCAGATATCCTAGGCGTTCCAGTTTCGAGGAGAGCCCGGCTCCCTCGATTCTTGCACCAATTGTGGCCAAAATCCAGGTCATGGCAAAAAGTAGCCAATTACATGTCATGGATGAAAAAGCAAGGAAAAGTACCAAGATAATACATTTATATTTTTCTACAGCCAAAATTGCAACTCTTTCAAATTAAAATATTGCCCAAGTTAACATGGATTAACCAAAAATGGGAACTGTTTGTCAGTCCTTTCCTCTCCTTACAACTAATTAAAACCATGAAGATACCACATGTTAGCCTTGGAGATCATCAATGAGACATGTTAAAAGATCACATGACACGTTAAGACGTGGAGTCTAGGTGAGTAATTTAGATATATTGAATGTGAGTCATCCTTTCCTTATACATTATGCATAGTATGCAACGAATATTTTCGAAAGGGAAATGGATTTCAAAATGGTTTATTAATTGTATTTCAATTTGTGACCCTCCACTCCATCACCTTAGCTTGCTAATGAACCCAAAAAAATATTTCAACCAACAAGTGTAACCTAATTAAAAGAATGGTAGAGTGGCTAGTCAAAGACCTACTCATAAGCCCTTGAATGTCCTTATTTAACCTGGTAGCAAGTCATGTTTGAGCATCAAAGACTATTAGGGTTGTTGCAGTAATTGCCAATCCCCAAGTGAAAATGGGAATGAATCATCATGTACTTCATATTTAAGTTATCACGGACTACGGCAGGATATGATTCAATTTAAGTCATAGTCGATAAATTGACCAAGTCAACTCAAATCCTACATATGAAGACCACTTATATGGTAAGGTTGGAAAGATCATATATGGAATGAATGGTATATCTTTATAAACTGCTAGTGCCAATCATTTCACATGGATGTACTTAGTTCACATCTTAAATCTAGACAAAGTGATAAGCATTTGGGTAAAAGATTAGATTTCATCAAGGCTTTCCATATGCAGATTGATCAGAGTGCAATATTCAAACTTTGGAGGATATGCAAAAAAGTGTGTTATGGACTAGGCTGGTAATTGATATGCTCACTTGCTCTTAATGGAGTTTGTTTATAACAATTCCTATCAATTTAAGTCTTAGTGCAACGCCTCACAAGGTTTTGTATGGAAGAGGTGTAGGTTAGATCTATGTTGGATTAAGGCAGGCGATATAGAGCCCTTAAGGCCAAATATTATTTTGGAGACCATAGAGAAGATCATATTGATTCAGCAAACGAGTCATACAACACATAATGGACATATGAGTTTGTAGATTTAAAAAGCCAGCATATGGAGTTTCAGGTTAAGGGCTACGCGTTCCTAAAAGTGTCCCTAATGAAGTGCATTATGAGATTTGGTAAGAAAAAGAAGGTTAGCTTGAGATATGTGGATCCATTTGAGATCATCAAAAGTGGGGTTTGTTCCCTATAAGTCAGCTCTTTCGCCACAAATTTCTTATGTGAATTATTGTTTCTTACATCCATTTTACAGAGACATGTCCTTAATTCTTCGCATGTTCTTCAACCGTAAACTATCGATGTTGGTTTAGGTTTTTTATATAAGGGATGCTTGTCAAAATTGTCAGTCAAAAAGTGAAGAGATTGATGAACAAAGAGATTACATTAGTCAATATGATTTGGAGAAATTACACTATTAAGGAAGCCACTTGGGAGGCTGAGGATGAGATGAAGCAATGTTATTTGACTTATTTGCTTTATAAGGTAAAGATCTTGAGTCTTCCTTCTTGAATTGTGAATAAGTGTTAAAATGTGTTTGTGTGTGAAACATGTGTGATATGTGCATCATGTTATGTGGATTAAAAGTGAAAATTTAAACATGTGATTAGTGATATGATATGTGTGGTAGATGCCCTTTAGATTAGTATTACATGTAGAATGGTATAATGCTAGGCATAGTAAGTTAGTATTAAGTTCCTTACTAAAATCTGAGGATGTATTTTATTAAAGGAGGTAGTATGTAATAATCAACACTTTCGAGTTCGGTCTAAATGGCTAAGAAATAATTTATTAGAGGTTTATGAATCCTATTTAGGGTTTGAAGATGGTTTGATACGATAGGGATTAATCTAGATTGAGCTAGAAATTGAATCCATAAAGTCAAGCACATAAAAAGTAAGTGCCCAGTTACTAAACTAGCGTATTTGGGATATTAACGCACATCCACTAGCTATTGGAAGCCTAACATATGGTAGCATGTGATTGGATGCCATGCATCTAACCATTCAACCACTAGTATCTATCAATCATAATATCACTCTACAATTTTCTTTTAACCACCTTGCTCTATAAATGCATCCCTAAACCCATCCTACAATCTATGCACACTCCAAACACTTCAAACTAACACTAAAATACAACGAAGCCCCATCTCTCACAAGCTTGATCAACAATCAAGATTGATATTTTTTACATCCATTGAGTCCCTCATTCATCCAAAACACCTAAAGGAATCTGTTTGGATAAGGTTTCACATTCTTGGCCTCTTTAATGATTAATTTCATATTGGTTTTGAAATAAAGTTGTGTGCTTTGATGTCATTGTAGGTGTTAGATTGATCTTAAGTTGGAATCTTAGGTGGACTATGGAAGTTCATGAATTTGTTGTTGGAGGAAAGGAATCTATCTCTTTTAGAGTGTTCTGAATCTGATTGAATGATAAAAATGTTGACGTATGATATGTCCTTATAGTTTTGGTATTTTGAGTTTATTTATTATGAAGGCAAGTTGATTTATGTTAATTTAGTGTTAAAGATGTTATGTTCAATCAAGTAGGTAGAGTTTGATGTCTGACAATGATTATATGTTGTTTAGGATGAAAATGAACCCAAAAAGTTATTTGGACCAACAAGTGGAACTTGATTAAAAGATTCATCTATGCATAATATGTAAATTGGATTCTTAGTATAACCTTTATCATTTGGGTTTGGAAACGTAGTTATCAGGGTGATGAGATGGACTTAGACATCTTAGAAGTGGTTTGCTCCCAGTGATCAGAAAGAGGTGATACTTATATGTTTCCCCCTATGCACGTAGTGACATAGTTTAGGCTGCAATTAGCTATCAGTGGGATAGTCCCTAAATGAGTTGGGAGAGTGATTTTACCTCAAGAACTTAGAAGGAGTGATGGGTAGGCAAACAAAAGAGAGGAGAGATAATTTTTGTGAGTGAGAGTGCGTTTGAAATGAATTGTGGCCAATTAAAGAGGTGGAAGGGGGTATTTATAGACCCTTTCACCAAAACTCAGTATTTCACTAATTTTCAGGGGTTAACGAACGCTATACTTCCTCTTATGTACGTTATTTGGCACTCAACATATGTTAAAAGACACCTAACGTACATTATCCTACTCCAAAATGCATCCGGTAGCTTTTGTTTATATTTTTGCATGATTAACGTATGCTACACCAACCATAACATGCATTATAGATTGGCTAACATACATTATCTTCAATTCTAGCTAACGTACATTAGCCCTTTGACAGCTTGCCTCTTCGATGTCATTCACTTATGCGTTGGATCATTCTCGGAGCTCGTTTACTCCTAAACTTAGAGAAATATCATCATTAACCATCCTTGATCCCCTAATCATCATACCAAAACTTGAAGATATAATTAGAATCAAACGAGGTATTACAATTGGAATGAAAATGCGAAAGGTTTAAGATTTGTGTGAGTTGGGTTGGGTCTAGACCCCTTGGTTAGGTTTGGCTTGCATTCTAGTTATGGGCTCGGGTGGATCATGACTTTTTTGCTCATTCTTTCCAAAAGATAAATAAATTTTCCAACTATACTGTGAAAAAGGTGTTGGTACATTAAAATTGTCAACAAATATTAATGAATAAATCAAACTGGTCGAAATAATTAGATTAGAATCCAATTATAAAAAAATAAAAAATCCAAAATATGAGAAAATTATACATCAACATAAGTAACAATAATCAATCTGGTTGAAGGACACTTCGAAAGTTTCTAATGCCAATATCAATAAGTTTAATATAAATGTATGAGAAGAGTTTAGGGTTTATATGTATGAGACAAAGATGCAAAGAGGGAAAGTACAAGTGTTATGTGTGCAAGGATGCGATTGTGCATATGTTCCATGCATGTTGAGTATTGTTTGTTTTAGTGATGAGAGGGAAAAGGGGCGTTTGATTTTAAGGGTCATGTGGAAAAATTTGAGTAATGATAGAAAGAGAAAACATTATTCATTTGTAAAAAGAAAACAATAAATCAATGTTTTACTTCTAAAGTGATTGAATCTGAAGGATGCATCAGATATGTATGTATTGGGGTACGTTAATGTAATGATTGAAAAACATTTATTCATAATCCTATTTGTGCAATTGTGAAACTGTTTTTTCATTTTTCCATTTTCAGGTTTCAATAGATTGTACCTTTAAAAACCAGAAACATGATAGGAATAAAAGATCCAATAGAAGCAACAAATTGGAACATGCTTATAGGGAAGACACTTAAGAACCTTCAAATTGTTGATATTTAGGAACTAGGGTTCATAACACTCATGTTTGATAAAATAGAAATATGAACAATTTTGTCTTTAAAATTTAATTTAACTGAACCACGCTACACGTCATCGATTTATTAAAAAATCAATAATGAACTACTAACAAAAGGACTTAAATACAACACGGTTTTAAACCTCAAGGATGTGTTTGTAACATTTTAAAAATACGAGGACTGACCTACTAATTAGAACAAACCTCAAGGACTCAACAATTAATTTTTCTAATTATTATTATTATTTTTTTTTTATAAATAATTTTATTTGCTCCCACCAAAGATCAAATTCTCTTTTTTTTTGTCCTGTAGTTAACTTAAGTACTAATAAACTATAAGTTCATTGGTTGTTGTCGTTGTCGCTGATTATTCGATTTAAAATAACTTGGAATAGTTCTCCCATGTTTTATACTTCAGGATGAAAGAAAGTCCAAGTCAATAGTATTTCTTTGATTTGGGTAAAATTGATTAAGTTTGAGAATCCTGAGGACCCGTGCTCAACTCTATTTGACAAAGACTATTTTGTTCTATTATTCAAAACCTTAGGGATTAATCTGTAAGTTTCAAAAGCTCAAGGATTAACTGGCTCTTTAATCAAAACCTTGGGAACAATAAATTTCAAAAAGAACAAAGAAAAAGCGATAGGACTTCGAATTCCTAATTCCAGGCAACAAAATCCCAGCACTCCCTTTTACTGGTGTCTCCGCCTTCACCACTGATAAATACCTCGCCACACGGACCGCCGCCGTCACGCCAGTGTTCAGAATCTCTCCGTCAGCTGCTTGCACCACCACAGCACACCCGTTCTCGGCCTCTCCTCTTCCACCTCAGCAACCTCCTATATCTCTTCGGCCAGACCCGTCCGCCTCCAATCAACACTGGTAACAATATATATGTGTATGCTTTAAATACAACAGTAGTATTCTATCTTCATCGTTTTTATGATCATTACTTCTTTCTATGCATGTCATAGTATCGTATTGGGGATTCCATGAACAAGAACTAAAAGCTTCAGCCACTGTCACGGCTTAACAGTTGAAACCCATAGTCAATTGGTTCAGTTTCATATGTGAATGTAACAGTCAATATGTGTATGATGTATGCAGTAATGTGAAATACAAATGTAATGTTAGGGTTAATCAGTTGGTCTTGTAGGAATACACAAGTAATCAATTCGGTTTGTTGCTGTTTCTCAATCTGATGTTGGTTATATTTAGAAAAGTGAGGGAGAGAGATTCGAAGATGGCTTTGAGGCAAGCTTTCAATAGGGGGATTTCAATCTCAATGTTGCAGCTGAATTCTACTCCTGGGTTCTCCAGATTCTTCTCTAAAGCTTCCCCTTATATTGGTAACTTTTTGGTGGCCTTTGTTTTTCTTCTACCTTTTATTTTTCTTTTTCTCATCTGCTTTTTTTTTTTGCTTCTCCCATGCTTTTTGATATCATTTCTCAACTTTTCTTTTGCTACTAGGAGATGATTCTGAATTGGATAAGAAAAATGAAAAATTTGGTGAATATGGTTGATGTTACTTAGAAACTTTGGATGGGAATTATTTGTCTTTTTGAATGATCTTATAATCTAATTGTACTTGAACGTATAACTTTAAAAAGGAAGATAACCAGGTCTTAACAATTAATATGAAAGATTTTGCCAGAAAAATTTGGGATAAATTCTTGGCTTTTCATTTTTTGTTTTAATTTTAGTACCTTTGACTCATTTTTCCTGTTTTTGATCAGTAATGACTTAAAAAGATGCATTTAACATTGTGATTGGTGTGTGTTCATATTGCAGTAAAAGTTGGAATACCCGAGTTTCTAGGTGGAATTGGGAAAGGAGTAGAAGGCCATGTTGCAAAGCTTGAAACTGAGATTGGTGATTTTCAGAAACTTCTTGTTACTCGGACTCTGAAGCTTAAGAAATTAGGCATCCCTTGTCAACATGTAAATATTCTGAGCACCTTCTTCTCTTCTTCTTCCTTTTTTTTTTCTGTGTTTTTTTATCTCTCTTTTTTCTGTTTGTGTGAGTGCCATAATTTGAGTGTATTTGTAATGGCATTTCATAGCTGCTTCAGATTGTCAATCTATTGTTTTTAGTAATTCAAAGTTCTTCGGACTCGTGGTATTGTCATGACAATATCAGTAGTCTGTGTAGAAGTCATCTAGTATCACTTTTAGTGATGTAACAACCTTACAAACAAACTGCTCTTCTTACTTATTAGTCGGATTCTGCAACCTTACAAAAATAAAAAAGACTGGCTAGGATTTGTTCTCATGTTTGATATTTACCGTTTACAATGTGATAGTTTCATGCAATGACAAATCTAATTCCATTCTCATTTCATATAAATGCCACTTGAATCTGTTGTTTTACATTCTAACTTGTGGTTCTGAATTGACAGCGGAAGCTGATATTGAATTATGCACACAAATATAGGGTGGGATTGTGGAGGCCCAGGGCTGAAGCTACAAAATCAAAACGAGCATCTGTTTGCTAGTGCTTTGAGGAATGCCTGAGTGTTAATCTGCAGCAAAAACTTCTCTTGAACAATTATGCAAAGAACTGTAGATTGAAGAGTTTTTGGCGAATAATTATTGTCATTTCACTTTGTTGTGGTTTTAGTTCTGTACTTATTCGTTATTCTCATCTTGTCTGACGTTCTATTTTGTCTTGGTCTAGGGCACAAGTCTTCATCTCTATCCAATTAGCTCTCTGCCCTTAGTAAACTGTCCAGTTCCAGAATAGTAGTTTGTAAAATTCTCAGAATGAAAAACCAAGTTTGATTTTTTTTAATCTTCCCTAAGCTTGCTTTGATTAAACAGGGCATGATTGAAAAATAAGTTAGCTTTAGGGGACTTGAAAAATGTTGATTTCATCATATGATATGCATCTTTCTCTTTTTATTTTTTGCCCATGCATATGATATGCGCCTTGAATGTAGTGATGTTCAATATTGATGTGCTTGCTATGTCTATAATCTTTTAGTCCAATATGGCAATTCAAGAGAGAAATGAATTGAATTTTTCGTTAGATTAAACTACGTTAAAAAGCTATTTTGCGATCTAATATTATTTTGGCCAGGACAACCCAAGCCTTTTTGGAAATGTAAACAATATATACTTCTCAATTGCAAACTCTACCTTTTGGAAATTCTTTCGAAGATTGAAAACAACAGAAGCAATAAGCAATACGGTATATCTAATTCATTTAAACAGGAAATGTAAAGAGAATAAAGAATGTATAGAGAATTGAGACAATCAAAGTCGTGATTTGGTAGTTAAATAAAACTCTAAAATATTCTCTCTCCTACAACCAACCAATAGGAATTTAACACTTATTAAACTAAATTACTTATTAGTCCATGGACCACATACGGATTCGAACATTCTCCTACTTAGACCGTAAAAGATCATATTGGTTTAATAACAACATAATATGTATAATAAAAGCTAAATCATTTATTACATTGGTCAAAACGTGAATTATGTTTAAACAAAACATCATCTTGAAGGTTTGAATTCACCATTCTAACATTCTAGTTAGAGTGGTAAATGCATACTACGGTGGAATATTTAAATTCCAGTTAAAATTATATATAAATTGTAACAGCCTTTCATGACGGAAAAATAATTGCAACAACCTTCTCGTGAAGCAAAAATTTTCCAATAATATTTTCTTCTCTCATAAATCAATAAATAGAGCAAGAAAATTCACAAATTAGAAGATTTCCTCCTGCTTGTACAATAAAAAATTTGATCTATATTTTAGCTGATCATTATATAAGATCCAAACATTAATAAAGAACAAAAATGGAATGTTCTAAAAAATGTAAACCACCTCGTTGAAGTTGATTACTTAAGCTTCCAAAATTTCATTTTTCTCCACAGATATATTTCTCCTGGGAGAACAAAAAAAAAAAAAAGAACGTGAAGGAAAATGAATGAATCAAACAAACATCATCATTCCGTGGTGATTTCAAATTCAGCACCAATCGGTAGATGATCACTCGGGTGGTAATAGTTTGGCAATCCGCCACTAACAGAAGTCGAGTCTGCTTCAGGAAGTTCAAGAAGACTCACTGGTTTTATTTGGTCAGAAGGGGAAAATAATACATAGTCTAGTGTATTTGTGAAGTCAGGAGTGCAGTTTGTGAACGGCGGTTCTCCTCCTGTATTACCATAGACACTGCACAACCGAATCGGAGGCTCATCGAAACACTCTACCGCTGCTGAAGAAGAGCTGCCAGAAACGAGGTACTGGTAAACCTGAAACAATAAATGACAGTGAGTATAAAACATGAACTCAAACAAGAGACTACGAATTACAGGTTCAGGTGATGCCGAATAGTTCTTTGATTCTTAGCACTAGAGAATAAATTAGTGGATGCTGTCTATTACCATGATAAATTGCAAAACAAAGGAGAGAGCAAAGAGTGATGAAAAGACCTGGTCTCCCGGGGTTGAATTGAAGTCACCTGACACAATAACTGAAGGGATGCGCTCAAATTTGTCAGAAATTACTGTCTTAAAGTGGGCTAAGCGTGATAGAAGATATTTAGCTTGGGCGAGCTTGACATCAGCCCATTCTGGATCCCTGGCAGAAAATCAAGGCACATCTATATCAACCAATGAAGCTAAGAAAACAGCATCGAGTTAACAAGACCGCAGCACCCAAATGAATTAACTTACCAGTAAAGATGTGTATTTGCAACTATGATGACATGATGAAAAGGATTCTTAATTCTGAATGCAGCCATTATTCCAACACAATCACGTTTCAATCTGATACGGGGGTCATTAGGATCCCCACGATCTTCTTGAGTAGTTTTAGATGATGAACCTGAGAAAGATAAATATTCCAAGAAGTTCTACCACCTTAATGAAATAAACCAAAAGGCAAACTTAAGATGAAGAACGTGAATATTAACCTTGCACTTCACCGTTCCTTGTTTCTTTTTTGCATCCACTGGCTTTTCCAGTGTCTTTATCACCAGAATGTATAGATTCATCTTGAATTGAATCTAAAAGATCGTTGTACTCTATCCTTTCCTCAAGAAGCAACTCTGCACTGGATCACAAGCAGATTGAGCAGAAATAGCAAAACGACCAGAATATGCTTATGTAGTTACAATAGTGACAAGTAAATGGTAATGCTATAAATTTCCATATAAAGGCAATAAAATCAACAATAAGAACCATTTTCCTAGGTCATAAATGAAGGGCTTCTTCAAATAAGCAAATAAATTACACACCTCAAAAGGCTGTAATGACTTGTAATAATGGAACTCGCCAGCCCGTATTGCTATTGCTGCAACTATAAAATGTTTCTAGAGAACATTGTCATCCAAATGCGTTTCATACGCCTAGACAATAATTTTGTCTAGATGTTTTTTAATAGTGGTTGTGCCAACACTAGATATGGTTGTGGAAATACAAAGTCACTAAACACTATAGTATTTCATTTCAGGGTTTAAGACGAAGGGTTTCTCTAAACACTATAGTATTTCATTTCAGGTTTTAAGACGAATGCTTTCTTTGGATGATATTAAATTCCAAATAAGATAATACTTGAGGATCATATTTGTTACATAACACATTGAGAATTTATAACAATGAAAAGTGTGTGATCGCGCTTTGGGTACTCCACGCTAAGGTTAGTATTTATGAATATGTTTATATCTGATTTCTCCAAACATGCCCAAAATCTATTTGGCCCAATTCTTATAATGGGCATTCATGTTCTTTCCCAATTATAAGCATCAGCACAGAACTAGCATTCAAGAAACCATCAAAATACCAGCTTTCTTTGTAAAAGATCCCGCAACCATCACGCTTCTGCCCACTTCTCTGAATGTATATACTCGAGTATCCACAGCTCTCCATATTCTTCTTGTAAAAGCTATCATACTCGTCAAGCTCCTGAGATTTTTAGGACGGTCAAACAAACAAAAATGTTAGGTAAATTTGATTCTCGAAGTTCACCTTATTCTTTACATCATATAGTAAAATAAAATTACCTGCAGGCAGAGGAAATCAGCCCCAAGGTTCGCCAGAACAGTTAAAATTGCCTGTGATCGAGCCTTCCACCTGTATCAAGCACTGGTGATGAAAGAATATTTGACCCCAAATTTCAGAAAAAAAAAGACTTTCTTTACATTTTAAGAATAACTCCACAATAACAAAAGAACTTTTATTTTTTCCAGTCTCAATTTACCCCCATCAGCCTAAAATATTCAGCATAATGCGGATGTTAACAAATATGATCTGTAAAGATATTCAATTGATAACATGACTCTGAGGATAAATGCAATGCTGATGAGTGATTAACTAAGACATAGCATAGCTAAAAAATTATGCAAATTAAAATGTTTAGACAGTTGAATATTACAATGTCGAGACAATTTTTGGAAAGCAAATTTGCTTTTCTTCTTTTGCTTCAGCTGAGAAGGTTTTTAGACAACGTTTGAAATTTAGTAGAGAACATACATGTAGAAGCAATTGACTGAGAGAAAGTACCTTCATTAGAACTCTCTCTCTCTTTCTTTTTCCTCTATTTTTTTTTTTGTTGGAATTGCATGTATTCAATAATGGGGTGGAGAATAGACGGAAAAAGGAGATGGTTGAAATCATTTGCACTAAGCGTCGCAGTTGTAGTTCCTATTCAGTGTTATAGTCTTTCTATTTTAAGCCAGAATAGCTATTTGCTGAAATTAATAGCTTTACACTCTTGAATATGACACCCATTGGGCAATTAGAAGTTCTGCACTTCACACAGCACCAAGACTTTAGACTTCCAAGTCCTACAAGTTCAACTGTTTTCCATTTGCATGTGTACTTCATTAGATTAGTGTGGTTTGACGTTACATGAGCTATGATGCCCATAATCATTATAGCTTAATTTCTATTAATGTAAGGTTCTATCTTCTTGGACGTTGTAGCTTGCCCCACGTCTAAGTCTATTATATGTCAGCATACCTATTCCAGTTTCCTAAACCAGAGCACAAGGCAAACAGACACTTCGAGTTTGAGAATTGAATGAAGCAAAATCAACAATGCCATTATCAATTTATTGGTTTCAAAAGAACTGGTGGTTCTCTCTAGAGAACCTTCATTAGAGGATTCTTCCTAACGAGCCCTTAAGAAATTAAAGAGATCTCTCTAGCCAGCTCCAAAGAAATTTCAGGATTCTCTCTAATCAGGGAGATGTTGACCCCAAATCAACTATAAAAAAACTAATTGAAATATAAATTTTCAAAATTTATAAATTTGACCTTGTTACAATTTTGTTCAAATTGGAAGAGAAGGGGTTATATTACAAAAGTATTTTAAAATTAAAAGTTGTGAGCCCAACTTGAGTTTATAATCAGTTTATAGAGGCAACTTTTGAATTGCATTATTTTGTGGTTTGTTTAAACTAAAATTATTAATTTTCTTGTTACAAGAAAAAGTTAATTCGTTTATCAAAATTTTATTTATTGATATTTTCTATAAAATATCTAGTGACACAAGAAAATCAATTTGAAAGAATTAAATCATTGACTTGCTTCAAATAAGAAATTTCTAATTCCTAAAATAAAATGAAATGGCTATTTGTACATAAAAAATGGTTATTTCTAAAATAAGAAATTATCAATCAATTGATCAATGTTTAGTGATTTATATTGAGAAGGAAGATTTCGATAGTACCATTTGTGAAGCTATCATGCAAAGATTTCAAACTATCATAACTAGTTGACGACAACTGTAAATAAATTTTTCTTTTACTTCATATTGATAATATAATTAAATATTATTCAAGTATTTTGGAATAATTTATAGTATATGAACCTACTAATTTTTTTCTTTTTGCCATCGCCACCGACTTTAATGAGCCCTTAACAACCTTCAATTAGATCCTATTAGCTAGCTCATAACATTCACAAATTAAAACAAGGTAAAGCATAAAAGAAGTATGCATATGAGACAACATGCTGTCCAAAAATGAAATAGCACCAATTACATTCTCTCTCTTATTTTACCCTGTGGCTTCCATCAACTATTGTTATACAAAATTGACAAACCATGGACCATCATAATAAATAGAAGAGCATTTGTAAATAAAAAAAGGAGAGAATAGCTTACTTGAGGCAAGGAGAAGGCGAGTGTGGAAAATATGAACTTTTCACATAAACCTGTATGGAACAGTTACTTGAGATCAGAAAGATTTGATGCCACAATGATAACCATACATGGCTCAAACGTACAAATATCCTAATGATGAACCATCATTGAATTTTCATTTTATAGATATCAAGTTATGAGACAAATATGTATTCAAGCAGGATAGAATATGCATGATGTGTGATGATGTTCAACAGCAGAAATTAAACAATAAATCAAAACCTCCAACTGCAGTCCACTAGAAATACCGTCATGATAAAGGAGGAATCCAACCATAAAAAAATTCTCTACATTCAGGCTTTTGAAGTGAGGGAATAACCTATTAATGCATATTCCCATGGGATGTACCATCACAGATAAGAGTAGTATATACATAAGTCCTCAAAACATATACTCAACCGCCTTGGCAAAAATCATAACTGCTATGATGAAAATCATACAGGCAGATAAAATTAATACAAAAAAAAACAAAAAATAAAGTAAAACAACATTTTTAATGTTCTTATAATTGTTCCTACATTTGTTCTCTCTGTTTATAGTTATAAAATGAATGCTACAAATGCTTTAGGCACGCCTTAAGCACACATGAGGAAAATAAACAAAAGTTTGCCACAAAGAATTTGTCAACAACTAATCACTGTTGACAAGTCTATACCTGAGCCAGAATGTTATATGATACGAGACGGAATCTGATGCCTGCAATATCACATGTAAGATCTCTTACTTATTCATGTACACTTCCTCCTATATATATTTTCAGTTGAAAAACAAACATCTAAAAAAAAATGAAATTGACAAAGGTAAGTACAAAAAGAGTTGGTCTCCCAGGAGCTAAATGGAAAATTCTGCTATATCAGATTAAAAATCATGTACAAGCATGGATTTCCAAAAATCCCGACCTAGTTTTCACTTGTTTAGCTTAGGCTGGATGAATCATTCAAAAAAATCCAGGTTTAGATGAAATAATCTATAACTTCTACTTGATTCTGATTGAACTTGACCCATACATTTGACATTTCTTCAATGACAATATTCTTTATGCACCAATTTTCCCAGGTCAAAAGAGGAATCAAAAGAAATAATTGCCACCTGCTCCACCTTCCCTTTTGTGATCATCAAGCTTGTTTCTAGGTAAAATGACCAGTAATATATGCCAAATATTACAGCTGTTGAATGATGTTAGGTTGTTTTTACCACAAAAGTAGAAGTAGCAATATATAGAAAGACTTCCAAAAGGCAACAACAATGCTCAATTGCATCTTTTATGGGAAGTACAGATTATGGTAAAAGGAAAAGCAATTCTGAATTGAGACCACAAATAATCTAAGAAGAGTTGTTTACTGATTCTAGCATCTGCTTATGCATGATAACACAAGTTTGATATAAAGAAAAAGAACGTAATTTGCCAATCTCATTCATTTAAATGCACTGAAATAGAAGACTAAGCGCTTTAATATCTTTGGTAAATTTGTGCAGATATGTTAACTAACCAGATAAGCATTCTAAATGAAAATGACCACACAAAATCAAATATGGAAAAAAGGAACAAAAACAAAGCTGAACTATATATGTATAAAAAAATACAGAGGCAGTTATCAAAGCTATTTGGACTTTTATTATAGATAACACAATTTTCACATTTAACTAGAACTCTTGTTCATAAATTCATTTGCTTCTATTATGTATAAAAGGATATCGTGAGCCTGATTGACTGACTATCTTCCTAAAATAGTCTAAAAAATATGGCGAAAAAATAATAGCTAAAAATAAACAGGATACTCAAGCATATGTAGAATTAACCACAGCTACTTTTTTTCTTTTTTCGATAAGTAAACCACAGATCCTTAATAGAAACAGAAAAGGAATATTCTTACCATCCGGCTTACTTCTCGAGTATATGTCACCCCCTTCAACAAATTTCGGGCATACTGGTGCTGGTTTTGTGCTCATTTTGCATACAAATTTGTTCCTGTACATATGAACCAGTCAGTACTCGTATCAGATACCACATTTATGCTCTTCTCTGTGCAGTTTAATAGAAAGTATAGCATAAGACATAGACTACCTTTATACAATTCCAAAAACATTGTTTCAAACAGTGTGACCATGCCAGAATTACAGTGGAAACAAATTGAAAAGAAAGTTCTAGAAGCTACAGCAAAAGGTTCACATATTCAAATTAGCTGTTACATTAGGAGTCTAAGACAGTGATTATTCATCCAAACTTTATTTGCAAACAACTACTATACAGAATTATGCAGACGAGTTACGAGTTCAAATTTGCATAGTAATAATGTAATTTTTTTTCTCTTCTAAATAGCAACTTTATTTGCCCCCACCAGGAAGCAAACTGAGGACCCTTAGTGCTAGAATTAACCCAGTACCAACAACCTATGAACCAACTGGCTGGTAATAATGTAATCAAGTCTTAACAAAAAATAACTCAAAAGAACAACGATGATTAGTCAGCATCTCATTGGAGGTAATCTCCGCCGCAATTTAATTCCAACAGAACGTAAGACAAGTAGCCTAGTGCTGTCAAGTGTTAGTACAGAGTGGAAGGAATGAAGATTTTGAGAATTTGAGAGAGAAGAAACAGAGAGGGATACCTAGTCCTGGAGGAGAACGAATAACAAGGTAGACGGGCGAGTGAAAAGAGGGATCTCAGCATGCTATGCTATTTTTGTTTCTTTACTTCCGTCTGCTGCATAAAATTTTAGTTTTTGAAAGTAAACATGGAGATGGAGGGCGAAACCAGGGGATAAAGGGCAAATAGGACTAGAACCGGACTTTGATCAAAAAAAGGCCAACCGGGATCGAACCGTAACAAACCGAATAAACCGACTCTCTAATGAAAACCAAAATAACCGAACAGAAAACTAAAAAGAACAGACTAAACTGAACCGAGTATATTTCGGTGGGTTTGGTTTGAACAGGTTTATTCGGTTTATGTTGAAAACACAAGCATCTGCCACGGCATGTTAATTAGAGATTTAAGGGGCCAAAACAAGATAAAAAATAAATAAATATAATTTTGTTTCTTATTTTTTTAATTAGGAAGACAATGCGATCCTTTAAATTGATGCGCGACGTATCATATAATTTTAAATTTTGCCAAATTAAGAAGAAATTTGTGTCGTTGTCTTACCTAACTTCTAATCAAAACAATTGTAGCAAATAAAAGGATTAAACTTGGATTAGTGGATTTTTACTCTTTTGAACAATTTGCAAAAATACAATGATGAAAGGGAGTTTTAATAAAATAAAGATTGAGTACAAGAGTTATAAGAGAAAACAAAAGAGAGTTAACGAGGGCAAACAAAATAGAAAAAAAAGATAAAGGGGGTTGATTAACCCATAAGGGGTAATATTGTGTTGAGGAGGAGAGCTTTTCCAAATGTCCATCTACTGCTTTTATAGAGTTTCCAGTAGTAATCTTTTGTCAATTCATCATTTTTGGTGTTCCTAAAATCATAGAATCAATTCCTTGATTTGTTGGAAATTTTTCTTAGTAACAGCCCCCGTAGGCTCCCTTGACTTTCCTTCTATTGCAGATTGTTTTTTGTAGATTCATTCCTTGGACGCCAAACTCCTTTACCATATTGCCTTTTTCTTGCAGATTTATTTTCCTTTCTTGGAGTGGCTGACTTGCATTTTTTTCTCTGTGATTTTCATGATTTGATCTTCCATCCCTTAAGGAGCTTGCAATCTGCACATTTGTTGCCTTTTTGTAGCAACTCTTTTGGACTCTACTTCTGCAGCTTATTTCCTTGGAGGTCAAACATGGATTTCAATTTTGTCTCTTCCACAATTTGCTCCAATCTTCTTTTTCTTGGAGATTTCATTCCTTTTTTGTCACACCATCTAAAGAATTGAAAAATTATGGTGTAAAAACTTTTAGTGATAATTTTTTTTCCAGCATTAAGGCATCTAGTAGTTAGATACTTCAAATATTCGATGCACATGTCATGTCACTAATCTATTAAACTATCACTAGTCAAACTTTTTCTCTCTAATGATTATACTTTCGATATACTCTATTAAGACATACAATCACTCCACATATTATTTGATTTATTTACACTATACATTTCATTATAATATATCTATTTCACAAAAAATATTTTATACTACTTAAATCATACTTTTCAAATCATTTTTAATTTTTTTAAAAATATTTATTTTAATTTTTGAAAAAAATACATATATGATATATTAATTAAAAATAGATATAAAATATGGTCTTTAATTAGATGTTTAATTGAATAAAGAGATAAAGAAAGAGTATTTAATTAAAAAAAAAAGATACAACATATGGTGTTTAATTAAAAAGAAAAAGAGAGATATGAGAAGTGACCAAGATGATTGGTCCTTTAATCATGTGATTTCTAGCACATGGTTTTAAAGTCGTTTCAATGTTGTTATGTCGGTTATTAACCTTGGTTATCACATATGTTTGAGTAATAAATATTTGAAGAGAAATGTTAAAAACACTCTCCTATTATATTCTCTTAGGACACACTCTCTCCTATTTGACACTTTTTGAATTTCTTTCATCATTTTTCATTTTTTTTCTCTCATTTTCTTCCACTTAATAAATGATTTATTTTCTCTCTTTTTCTTTCTCATCTCTCCATGTTTCTCTCTCATCACTCATAAAAAAAGTGACCAATAAGAGAGAGTATTGTAGGAGAGTGTTCTTAGCATTGTTCATATTTGAATGGCGTTGAAAGAAATATTTATGATTGGGTGCTAACCAATGGTGATGGTACAACAAATGTAAAGAGATGAAATTATAAAGAAGATAAATCTTCATAGATTAAATTTTCAATTATTAAAAGAAAAGAACAATTAAAATTTTAATAGATGTATCATACAATAAAATAAAATCCAAAACCTATACTTAAATACTACTTATTTATCATAAAGATTTATTACAAAAGTTAAAAATGAACTGGTGGATATTATTAATGAAAAATTACTTAAAAATGCACTTACAGGAGATAAAACCTACTTAAGCTTTCATTTTACAAGTAAGACGTTTTCAAATGTTGATTAACTAGAACTATATTATCTTTCTTTTCTAGGACACAAGTTTAAACTAAAAAAAGTTTCATATTAAGAATCTTAAACCAAAGTATATTCTTACGCAATGGTATAGATAAAGGTAAAGTTCTTGAAGGTATGCTTATGACTAGTACTCATATTGGGCATGTTGGAGAATTTTTCCGACGATGTCTTAGTTGAGTTTGGAGAGCGGAAGCGAGTTGAAGTGAAGTGAGAAAATAATACCGCAATTTAGAATGGTTCGGCCAACCATACCTACGTCCATTACCTAAGTCTCACCACTTAGGATTTCCACTATAACGATGATTGATTCCGGCTCAATCCAATAAAGCCTTACACCAAGGTTGATTGCGGCTCACACCTCTAAGACCTACAAGGTTGATTGCGGCTAACCCCTCTAAAGCTTACCCAATGTTGATTTCGGCTCAAAGCTCTAAAACCATTACAATGTTGTTTTCTATAGGTTCACAGCCAACCTTTCCCCACTGTCAAAGAGTTTACAAAACTGTTTACAAAAAGTGAAAGCTCTATGCTAGGAGTACATGTGTTTGATTGATGCTCATAATCTTCTCTCTAGCTTGAATTTGGTGTTTTGGAGGTGATGGAATGATAAAAACGTTTGGTACTTGAAAGCATATGATCATCCATGTTTTTTCTGCCATTCCTTGATGTATTTATAGCTTCTCTAAGCCATTTGACCGTTGCCTAAAAGAAACTAGCCGTTGGAGTGAGTTTATAGTCGTTGCAGCCTTCTGGACCAAGCACAACGTACGTTGTACCAAGCCTGTGTACGTTGTCTACATATTCTCCAGCCCTACGTACGTTGATCTTCCCTGATGTACGTTGATCATAGCCACATCTCCAAATGACATACGTGTCTCTAACGTATGTTGTTTTGGCACTTCAGCATTCCAGTGGCTTTTGTTTGCATTTAGCTCCACGTCTATGTACATTGTGCACTTTTCACGTACGTTGCTATTCATTGTGACATACGCTGTACATAGATAACGTACATTGTGGCACTTTCAGTGGCTTGATTTGCAGTTCCGAGCTTTCCAACATATTCCATTCTAACTCATATATTTTGCACATCATCAAAACATAAAAGGAGCTTAATGTTATCACCCTTGACCTAATAATCTCCCCCTTTTTGATGATGCCAAAACTTTGAAGAATTTAAGCACTATATCAAGGCAACACAATTGATCAAGGATTTCATCATTGTCATGATGTTAGGATTAAAAATGTGTGATCATATTTTTGAAAATTTCACTCTCCCTTTCAAAAATAATTTGTGCAAATTTTCAAAATTTTCTTTTCTCCCCCTATTAAAAAAGATTGGTGCATAATTTTCAAAACTTATTTTCTCCCCCTATTTAAAACAAAACAATATCAATAAAAATGAGAGGAGTTGAAAGATTTGAAAAGATAGTACCAAAGTTGGCATCTCTATTAATGTAGGATCTTTGCTCCAAGGATGTTAAACCTTCTAGAACGGAGACATGCTCTGATACCATTTGTTGAAGAATTTTTTCGAGGATGTCTTGGTTGAATTTGGAGAGCGAAAGCGAGTTGAAGTGAATCGAGAAAACAACACAACAATTTATAGTGGTTCGGCCAACTATGCCTACGCCCACTACCTAAGTCTCACCACTTAGGATTTCT